>VXAY01002309.1:645473-687559 GCA_013399855.1 Oxyruncus cristatus
GCGCGGCCGGGGGGTCCCGCCGGGGCCGGGGCGTTGCGGCCGGCGGGGCGCGGGGCAGCGAGGCAGCGCGCTGGCTTCTTGCATCAGCCTCGCCTCCCGTCCTCGGGTCTCCTGACATTGCAAAAGGGTGTTTCGGCGGTATTTGCCTTGGGTCCCAGCTCGGGTTCGTGCCGCCGAGTGGAGTTCAAAATGCCTAGATGGAAAAACAAATAGAGATCAAAGAGGACAAAATGGATCCTGAATTTCTTCCAGATTGGGGAAAAAAAAATTAATCAAAATACATATCTCCTGCACCGAGATTACAAAACTGTGGATTTTTCTCTTCTCTTCCTCTTCAGTCACTTTTACCTCGTTGTCATTCCTGAGGGATTAGAAACCAACTCTTTCTCCTTTTCTTTCTCTTTTTAAAGAAAAAAAGAAAAAGAAAAAAGAAAGGCAGCTTCCTGTGCAAACCTGTCCTATAAATCTGTTTTCTAAAGAGTCAAGAGGGCTGTGTTGCCAAGAGATATTAAGGGGTTTAGACAGAGTGCCCACGTGAAAGTGGCTGTTCGTGAGGCAGGCATGGATTACGTTTTAAAGGTTATAACAGGTTAGTTCTCTCCTGCCATTTCTCCTCGGCACTTGGAGAGAGCGTGGGCCAGATCATCTCCCACAATCATGAAAATAAACGTCGCTTGCAAACTAATCAGTTATTCACATTGTTTGTTCAGCACTGATGCTGGAAGGCAACTCCCCAATTAGGAGCCATTTCAGCTGTAACCGAAGTCATGCAAGCACTGCACGCTTTGTTTCTAGCCTGTTATATCTCTACTTTATCCAGTGACAGCCGCACATTAGGCTGTGCTCGATGGGAACTAAGGCGCAGCTCTCACTTGAGTGTGGCACAGAGCAGCTCTGTGCTGCCTGCCTGCCTGCCAGATTTGGCTTGTGGGACAATTTTTTCCGCTCTCCAAGAGTTTTTCCACAGTCACCCAGGACAGGGTTTTCTTTGCCTCCCAGCTCCTAAGCAAACTTGTACAGTAGCATCTGTTCCCCAGCTATAGGTTAGACAACTCTGTATCGTTGTCTAGTGATAATACCCTTTAACCCTCCCCTTGTTCCTTCTCCCCTCCCCTTCCTCTTCCCCAGAAGAGGAAACGGAGGATCAGGTAGAGTCTGGGTCTGTCTGTTCTCAGGAGCTGCATAAAAGCCTCATGCTACCTTTTCTCCCAAGCTGGAGGACGGTGCAGATGAGAAAATAGAGAGTATAATGGTGGGAAAAAAGGTAGGGAAAAATTACAGGGGTTTGGGGGTAAATGTTGCAGGATCAGATGCATGAGAGATTGCTAGAGGTTGGGGTACCTGGGTGATGTGGGCCGTATAAGTGCTCAGGCAGATTGACGGTGAGGTCTGCCCTTCGGTTCTGTCCTTATTTGTCCGTTGATCGTCCGGGCACCACAGTGATGAGAACGTTAGAAATACCAGCAGATCTCACGTAGGCAGCTTGACGATGACTCTGGGCATGGCAGAAGGCATGACTCTTCACGCCGGGACTAGGGTTTTGTGCTTTGATGATAATATTTATCTGTACTGTTAATCTGGCTGTCATACTGAATAAAACCTATCTAGCTAGCCAGGCGCGTTAGAGAGCATTAAATAAAAGCCCTGGCATAGTCTGAGTTGGGAAAGCAGGGTCCAGTGTATGCCGGGCAGCTTTCCTGGAAGTGAAGGAAGAGGGATGCTGGAATCAAGGTGTTCATCTGGTGAAGGTGGCAGGGGGGTGACTCCTTACTGACGGAGTTGTTACGGTCGCTCCTGCAGCAAGACTGGGATGGTGGGCAATTATTTCATAGTTGGGTCTGGGCGGTGCTGATGCCACAGGTGTCTGCCTCCACCGGTGGCGATAGCCTTTCTGTGCAGGAGAGGGAGGGAAAGGTGCTTTTGCAGTGCTACCCTTCCAGCTGATTGATGAGCTGTACTGCACAGTCCTCATGCCCCATGGGATCAGAGAGGTTACGTTGTTGTCCCCTTCCAGTCACCCATTCCTAAAGAATGGGGGAGTTGGTCATTCCCCATCTTCCTTTGTCTGCAAGGTTTTGCTGGCAGCCTGGTGACAGGTAGCCCCTGACAAGGGTCTGGGAGCTCTTCCCTTCCTGAACTGAGCAGTGGCGGGATGTGGATATACCAAGTGTATTGCCACAGGGAACAGGCAGTGATTAGACAGTGAGGGAGGGAGAGCAAGCCTGTGACTAGACTGCTAATGATCGCACACCCACCAGGCTCCCTGCCTTTGGTGTGCCTCTGCACCAGACCACGATGGGGAGCCACCAGAACCTGCTTCCCCAGCCTGTAGGCAGCTGGGATGCAGCGGGTCACCTTCCCCAGAGCCGTTCCAGGCCCATGGTCTGAGGACAGGCTGGGAACAGGAGCGCTCCTTTGGGAGCAGGGGAGAGGGAAGTCCGTGCTGACATATGAGGGGTTCACTGATTCCTGAGCAACCCCAAATCCATTCTCCTGTCCGTTCTGTCAGAGGTGCCTCAGCTGTGCTGGCAGTTTCTGGGATTACTGACCTCTGTCTGCATGTACAATGGAGAAGGAGTGTAGTGAGTCCTGTCCCCCCCCCCTCTAAGTAGAAACCTCTGAGAATTTCTAGTGCCTAAGACGAAAAGTGCCTTAACTCCTGTCCCAGAGTCCCTCTCAAAGTGGATGGATTGTTTGTTCCAGTCCTAAACAGTTACAAAGCTCTTTTAATGAGGCTGCACAGATTAGGGGGAGGGGAAGGGAGAGAAAGAGTGCTGGTGGTGGTGGTGAGGGGGGTGATGGTTAGAGAGGAATGACTTGATTAACCTTTTCTCTCCCTTCAGAGAAAAGCTCGCTCCCTTGGGGGAGAAGGGAGACAGGGAAGGTGCTGACACATGGGTGGTGTGAAGTGCATTTATTTCTTAGGGAGGATTTTACTCCACAGCAGGAATGTACATTAGCTGCGACCTGCAAAGGGCACAGAAAGAAGCTTCCTCTTTGTCAGCCCCATTCCTGGGGTCATTTGTCCCACTCTCGAGGCCAGGCCAGGGGTTACTTCCACACTTCTGTGAAATGTTGAAAATCTGTTGGAAGAAAACTGTGTTGCAGAACTGTTGGGTAATGCTAAAAGCCAGCAGAGGAGAGTGTGACCTTCAGGCTCCCACCGAAGGGCACACTGGGCCTGCTTGTCCCATGGAATGTTTTTGGTTCCCCATTGCCCTGTCTGATATGTAGCAGACTGGTTTAAAGTGAGGCACAAGACTCCCCTCACCTGCTGTTCTAGTGGACGTGCTTTAAGGGCACCAGCCACAGGTGAAAGGCACTACTGAAAGGGCAGAAAAGTTTCTTGGAATAGCGGGCAGAGAGTGTGTTACTGATAGTTCTGGGAAATCTTTCTAGTTCCTGCTTAGAGTTGTGCTGGGAATGCTCAGAAGCTCTCTGCACACTTTGCACTGATCTCATTTCCCATCCTTGATGTGGGATCACATCCCAGGTCTAGGTGAGCGCTGGAAGACTGTTCTGGCTCCTGCTTCACTACATCGGGGCAGGGCAAGGTGCTGGCTAGGCACAGGTGAGCAGTGAAAGTGTGTGGCTTCCTTCTGCTTCTCATTACTTGTATACCATGTCTGTTTGCATCTGAGGAGGTGGGGGGCTTGGCAGCCCGCTGGGCAGCCTTGCATAGAGAATGGGTAAAAATGTCCCTCAAGGTGACTCCGAGCTCATTTTGCTCAGTCTGTCATGGTCATTTTGTGTGTGAACCAAAAATCCCTCTGCAAAAAGTCTTGGGGGCATTGTGACTTGGATAAACTAACTTGGCTCGTGATCCTCTTCCTGTGCCGTAGCAGACTGAGGCTTTTCTGCCCTTGATGCGGTTTTCCTTTTACCCATAGATTGTCAGGCGCTGAGTGGCTTTGGAAGGCCGCTGCAACCTCTGCTGCCTCCATTTTGTTTGTGCTGTTGCAGTGACCTTCACACTTCAGGAATGAAACTGTTTCTAGGAACCTGCTTTTTAAAGTGTTGTCACAGCACTGAGGTTCGGCACACAGCCCTCTCCTCCCCAGAGAAGAAACAGAACTACCCATGAGGTGGTTCAGGTCTGGGCTGGTGAGTTATGCCCAGGTACAGAAAGACTTTGGTTGAAATGAGAAGCAAGTTTGGTCAGGGGAACTTTAGGTAAAGGGAACTGTGCACAGACACAAAGGAATGTCTGGGAGGGGGGCTTCTAGCTGGCTCTCTTGCCCCCTTCTTTTAAAAGCTGACACTTTGGGCAGCTCAGAGATGCTGGTGCTGCCCTGTGCACGGGGCTGCCTAGAAGACCATAGGTGGCAGATTCCCATTGTGAGCTTGAGGTGGACTTGGCCTTCTTAATTCAGCTCTGTCTTCAGCTGTGAGATCAGAGGGCCTTTTTCTAAGCCTAAACGCAGCATATTGCTGACAAAGCAGCGTTTGCGTGTATCACCATGCTCCTTTTGGGCCTCTGGTGAAAGGCAGCAAGTTCTGGGGTGGATGGCATCACATAGGTGGCAGCGTACCTTGGGAGAAGTGAAGAACGCTGGGCATTTTTCATTTTGGTTCAGAACAGAACAGCAGGGGGAAACCTGACAGCTGGAAAGTTAAGGCAGAGGTAAAGCCCTCAGGAAGAGCAGGAGGAGTGGAGTTCTTGTTTCACCTGGAATTAAAAAGACTTCCTTAGTAAAGTGGTGTAATGCAGATCTAGGGGTGGGTTACCTGTCACCACTGCTGCCTTCGTCAGTGGTTTGGAAATGCCCCTTGTCCCAAGAGGCAGCAGGAGTGAATGCAGAGCTTTCGGCCTTTTTGATTTCTGTCCAGGGGAAGCCGCGGGGAGCGAAGGAGTGGGATCGACGGAGGGGCTGGGGACCGGGACCGTTAGGCGAGAGCGCGCGTCACCCTCCCTTCCAGCAGAGAGGAAGGAAACCTGGGCGGTTTGGCTTCGTCTGTCGGCAAAGTGGTGCTGTCACAGTTAATCGCCCTGACACCTGGCCAGATGCCGACACCTCGGTGGCCACCACTGCTGGGCGACAGACATGTGTGACATTGAGAGGGGAGAGATGCCCTTTCACGCCTGGCCGCCCTTCTCCGCCCCTCTGCCCTCTCGGACCGGGTTCACCTTTACGGGAGGAAGTGGTGCCCAGGCCCACCAGTCGTGTCGGCGGCAGCAGGTCACCCGTGTTACTTTTCTCCCGCGGGCTCAGATTTGCTCCCGATGTTTGCCCGCAGTTACTGACAGCGGCTCCCCGGGGACGCGTGTCTCCCTTTGGGGGCCTTCCCAGCCCCGTCCCCCAGCCCGCGGCCCTGCCGCCCGTGCCCCTCTCGGCTCCCCGAGGGACGGGGGGAACAAAAGGTCCCTCTGTGCCCGCCGGGGCGGTCGGCGGGGAGCGGCTCCGCCTCGGGGGCGCACCCTCCCGCCTGGGCTCCCTCCCGCCTGGGCTCCCTCCCGTCCGGGCTCCCTCCGCCCCCCCGCCGGCGGCGGGACCGGGACCCCCGGCCCCCTCCCCGGGATGCCCCCACGCGCCGGGACCGCGTCACGGTTCCGCGTTGTGACTGATTTTGTGTTGTCTTTGCAGTTGTCGAAAGCTGCGCCTGCCCTGGGGGACGGGGAGCGGAAACCCAATGAAGGTAAGCGCTGGGCGGCTTCCCGGCGGGCGGGGGCGGGTGGGGGCTGGTGCCCCCAGAGCCGCTGGCGGCCAACACCGCCACCTCACGGGGAGCGGGCGCAGGGGGCAGCCATCGGCCCCTTCGTGGTGGCTGCACCGCCCCACGCCGCGGGCCCGGGCCGGACCGTGGGGCCGCGGCGGCCGCGGAGCCTGGGCGGGCAGCAGGGCTGGCCCAGCCCGCTGCTGGCTTACCACAACTCAGAGGGAGAGTGCGTGCGTGCGCTAGTGCACATACGCACGCTCATTTATATATATATATACACACACACGGGCGCACACAAAGAGCTGGGTAGCAGCGAGCAGTTTGCTGAGGATTCGCCACAGTGCTGTAGGAAGGGATTTGTCATCTTGAGCTGCCCGCCTCTTTCCCGGGGGCGCTGGCCATGCCCGTCTGGGTGGCCAGGGCTGATCCCCGAACAAAGGCCGGAGCGGCGCCCCAATGGCCCCCAGGCAGCAGGTCCCCGGGGGGAGAGAAGGAGAAAAGGGCAGTCCAGAATGATTTTCTGGTCTTGACTGCCTCCTGACAGTCCCAGGTACACCCCAGTCAGGATATTGCTGGGTACTGTACAGAGCCAGGCTCGAAAAATACACCCTTTTACTCCGGTTGGCGCTAGCAGGCTTTGCAGATGCAGGGGACAGCAGTGTGGTATGATGGGTTCTACTTAATTCATTTCTGGTGGTCCAGTACAGATGGGACCACTGCCTGATAGGAAATGAGGTGGTGCCTCTGCCGCCGTTGTGATTTTGCGTTTCTCCAGCTGCCCAAAGGCCAGGCTGTGTCCTCTGCCTCATTGGTTTGTGAAAGTAAATGTAGATCAGAAGGGCAGTCAGCCCTCTGGGGTTGGTCAGAAGTGCCTCCTGAAAGCGCCGTGTCTAGTGTGTGTCAGGGGGTTGGCTTTCTCTTCACAGTCCTCAGTTCAGCAGTGGGGTAAAAGGGCTGTGGACTTTGGAGCCTTCAGGCTTAGGTGATCATCAGCTGCTTTAGGACCATCCTGACCGTGTTTTCCCCTTACCTTCGTAGCAGAGCAGTTCACTCGTTGCATGGCAGGGTCTGGCTAGTGTCTTGCAGGGTCCCCACAGGCTGTGACCTTCAGCGTTATTCCAGCTGGAGGTCAGCAGAGGGCTCCAGCAGTGTGGCTCCAGATTGCCTTTTTTTTTTTTTCCTTTTTTTTCCTTTGGTAACAGTCAGTTTCAATTTCTGTAACTTTTTTGATGTGACAGACTGCCTGTGTGTTGCCAGAGGTTTGTGGCAGGCTGTGTTTGTGATAGGTGTCCATTTTGCATGGGTGAAATTTCTGATTTGCTGGCAGGCTGCTGCCTGTTGCGCTTGACCCTTGCTCCTGCTGAAGTCAACAGAAGAAGGTTCAGTGCCTCCAGAGGGATCAAGATGGAGCCTGCTGTGAGGCTTATTTTGGTAACCAGTCCTCTGCTGTTGGTAGAAAAGAGCTAGTGTCCTCATCTCTGCCATTCGTTGTATCCAACAAATCCCTCCTGGGGAGGGAAAGAATCAAACAGAATTAACTTCTGTCACAAGAAGGCTGATGGAATTGCAGGAGAAGTTGGTCTGGCAATCTAAGCGGTGAGACTTAGGTGTTACTGTCTTGGTGCTATTTCTGGTTCTGCAATGTAGAGATATATCTGTGAGCTAAAAGTCAGGACTCCTGGCATTACCTTCTGTCCTGCTGTTTGACCTTAGAGATCCTCTCTCTATACCTCAGTTTCTCCTTTGTGAAGAGGAGACAATGATGGGCCTCTGTTACACAAGGACAGTCATGTAGTTCCTTCTACTGAAGCTTTTGGGGGCTTTGGGGTTGGTGTGAAATGTGGTTTTGTGTCTTTGGCCATTTTGTGCTTGCTCTGAAATTTCAAGCAGTGACAGGTCTTTATTTGGGATGGACTTACTCTGGTTGGAGACTGTAATTTTAGCTTCAGCCCCTACCCTTTTGTGCTCAAGAGAGCCTTCCACATGTTTTGTGGCATGGGAAGTTGTAGAGGAGTCAGACAAACACTCTTTGTTCCACGAGAAAAGATTTTCTGGTATAAATAAAGGAAACCACCAGCACTTGTGGCTGCGCTTTTATTTTTAAAAGAACAGTGTGTCTGTATTGCTCCTAAGCTATTGATAGGCAGGGAGGCTAAATGATCATAGACTTTCTCCTTTTCTGGTCCAGCATATTCCCACTCGACTGCTCCATATTTGGACTGAATCCTGCCTGCTGTGTCTATGTCTGCCTTAAAGAGTTAACGTGGGCTCTGACTGGGTTTTAGCCTTGCTTCCCCCTCCATTCACAATGAAGAACCTCTGACTCAAATCTGGAGGTGTTTTGCAGGGTAGGGGTGTGGGTTAATTGCAGGATTAACTTCTAACGTGGGCTGAAGCCCAAATTGCAGGAAGGGAGCAGGCCAAGTAGTGTTAGTCCTTTGGTGACCTTCCTGTGCTTCCCCATGAAAGACAGACCTTCTTCCATCCCTGACACAGCTAATGGAAAGGAAGCACCGACTGAATCAGCCTGGCAAAGTGTGGAATATGACTCCCAGTACACAGGGGTAGAAGTGTAGGTATGGTAGCAGGGGCAGGGCTTTGCTGTGGGGATGGCTGTACCTCAGTCATGTGCTCCAGTTTGGTTTGGGTGCTAACTGTGCAAATGAACTATGCAGCGTTGTACAGTCTCCATGTAAATGCTCTGTGTCTAGCTAAATTAAGGCAACACACCTTCCCTGGCAGGATTTTCTGACTGGCAGCTAGGGAAAGATTCCTTGTTTCCTTTTCAGAGGCTGATTCAGACTTCGGAAAACCATCATGCATTAAAGGTGAAAATTCCTGGATTCTTTATGGGAAGGATTTGGTCCTGTCATATCTCCCAGATTTCAAGTGTAGTTGTTGGGATGCAGTGGTGAAAGTAAAGGCTCTGCAAAAGAATCTGAATGTGCTGTTCTGTGGCCAATCTGTCGTCTGGATTCTCTGGTGTAATCCGGCTGCTTGTGTAGTGCAAACATTTAGAAAAGCGTGTAAGGCGTTGATCAGTTTCACTTCAGCTTTCTACTCTCTTTTGGTTTCTGCCTTCTTTGTGCCGCAGACTGGTGTGGTGAGGAGCATTTGATCTGCACAGGTAACTGATGCTTTCCCTCTCTCTTACCTTCCATCCCTCCCCTCGATGTAGGTCTGTAAGCATTTTTATCCAGAACTGTGCCTTTTCTGCCAGAGTTCTCAGATCCTTTCTGCTGGCACAGGGTGAATAATCAGCAGTGCAATTCAGCAACTGTCATTGTGCCTGCAGAATTTCCCACATATTAAATTGTTCAACTTGTTGGAACATAGGAAGTAACTAAGGTCACTCTGAAGGGGAACAGGAAGAATGAGGTAGCCACAGACAAGACAGGAGATATACTGCAGTTAGGGGAGGAGGAAAGAGGAAGGGAAGGGACAGGGAACAGAAACATGCTGTCTTCTAGACAAGGAATACCAACAAGCAGTCCATGCCTGCCAGACTACATTTCCTTTTCACAAGCCACTTTCTCTTTTAATAGCTGCTCACGCTCTCTGACACTTCAAACTCCTTGGATGGAAGCTCCTCCCCTCTTGTACCCGCTCTCATCACTTCAGCACTGGGGCACTGTCAGCCCTGCATGACCTAGAATTAACTTTCAACAATTAACTGCGGGCTGTGAGCTCCAAGCCCTGAAGCTTTTGCATTTTTGTGGCAAAGTAACCTTTATGCCAGTTTGTCACAAGTTCAGGGCACTTTAGAAACGCTTACTGGAGACCATTATTTTCCATGATGCAAGCAGTTTGCTCTTATCACTCTGAGTTATCAACCTTGGTGCTGTAGGACTCTGCATACTGTACAGGTGGATCATTATAGTGCATGGCAGCATGGGGCAGGTACTATCTCTTTGTGTGTACTCTTATCCTGTGCTGCATTTGAGACATCCTCCATTGCCAGCATGCTGGTAGAGCTAGGAGGCCTGGAGGGCTCCAGGTACTCGCTGTTTGCAGTACTGTACTAGCACCTGGCTTTTTGTGCGTGTGTACTTATCTGTCCTATCTCTCATCTCTTTAAATCTCTCCAACCCTTGACCAAGCAGCAAAATGAAGCTTTGGCAAGAGACTGGGAAACATTGAGAAATGCTTGTGAAATCAGTGCAGATCGCAAGCAGTTAGTGTTTGCTCCATTCGTAGGGAAGGCACGGGATAATGGCAGATCCACCCTGTTCCCCCTCCCACACTGTCTCATTGTGGTTCAGTAGCCAAATATATAGTCTAGTTTATCCTGGGGGTGCTGTAGGCTTGCTTTGAATCTTTCAGTGAGTGGCTTGATTCCTTGGTATGGGAAAGTGGCCAGCGTGGAGACACGGAGGCTGTGACTTGTAGTGGGTGCTGTTGTGGTTCAGAGGTGGCCTGCTGAGGTGCATGTTCTGCATGGGCAAAAGAGGTAACTGACAGCAAGAGCGAAGATACATAGTGGCATGGTTCAGAACCTCTTCTTGTTCTTGAAAGCGTCTCTGTGCTGAGGTCTGTACGAAGGATGCTTCTGGCTTACTCCCTTGCCTTCTAAAACCCACTGGGGCATCCACTGGCTGTTTTGAAAAGGGATAAAGGGCAAACCAGTGAAGGGCCTTAATCCAGAGCATGGATCATCTACTGCAGCTTCAGGTGCTTTTTGGCTGATATGCTTAGTGGCAGCATCCCAGGAATATGGGGAATAGCAGAGAAGGGGTTTGGGGAAGAGTCAGCTGTGGCACACATCAGGGAGGCAAATAGTGAGGGTCTCTTGTCTATCTTGCCTCTGCCTGAGGCAGCTGTAGGAAGAGATTGTCTGTTTCTCTTCCCCATATATGTGTGTGTGTATGTAAGGCACAGACAAAGGACTTAGGTCTGCAAGACTGTTAGTGAAAAGCACAGGGTAGTTGTGTTGCAACTGTCTGGCTCATTTTAAGGGGCAAAGCACTAGACATTCTTGAGCTAAGTTTGCATTAACTTATTCCCTCCATTCCTCCTTTTAGTTATCAAATTCCTGGAAGTCTACGAGCGCAGCTTCTGCAGGACAATTGAGACCCTGGTGGACATTTTCCAGGAGTACCCCGATGAGGTGGAGTACATATTCAAGCCATCCTGTGTGCCTCTGATGAGATGTGCGGGTTGCTGCGGCGATGAGGGCCTAGAATGTGTCCCTGTGGATGTGTACAACGTCACAATGGAGGTGAGGGCCCAACTTGCAATCTGCCATGCTTGGTTGGAAGGAAGCAAGTCAACCATCACAGGCACCCTAAGTCCCACCTCCCAGCTAATTCAGAGGAAGGGCAGCTACCCCAGGGAAACCCTCTCCTGACCCTGGTGCCCAGTGTTACACCATGAAGGGCTAAAAGATGAGTTGCTTGTGTCTGTTTAGGGCTAAGAGGAGAATCTGTTTTTGGCTCTTGCCCGAATACAGTAGCTAGGAGCATGCAAAGCAGCATTTTTGCATAGGAGCACTTTTGCTTAGGGAAAGCAAAGGAGCATTTCCAGTGATGTTATCTCCGAGTTCCCAAAGAAGATACTCCTTGGGCCTTTGCTCCACTTTAACTCCGCATTTGGTATATACAGCTGTTGTTCTGAAGGCAGCTGAGTAGTGCAAAAGGGAGAACCTGTCAGTACTCTCTCCTACAGGGCATGTGAGGTCAGCCTGTACCAGGGGTGCAGGGGATTTGGGTCATTAGCTATCCTGGCACAGCAGGGGTGAAAGGGGCTCTAAGAAACACACTGCTTCATAGTCAAGTGTAAAAGCCTTTTTTCCTCTGGGCATCCTCCTCCTTTGTTTGGAGGCTGCTGAATTCATTCCGTGGAAGAGACAGAGATGGCCATGATTGCAAAGGTTGGGCAAATGAGGAAGATGCAAACTGCTTGAGAGAGCTTTGTTACTGCCCTTTTCTGTCAGGTGCACACCCAGCTTGTGTCCCAAATGATGCTGGTACCCATTATCCATAACCCACAACTCCCTCATCTACTTTTGTTCCTCAGGCTCTTGAGCAGCCACTGTAAATGTTACCATCACTTTTTGATACCAGTGAGAGATGTGCAGTGCTGAGTGATTAGCCATTAGGCTCTTTTTACTTGTTATTTGAGCTGTGTTTAAACTCCGTGGGAGAACCTGTCTGTGCCCTTCTGTGGTTCCGCGTACTGCTTTTCCCCTTACAGGCTCCAGCCTGGGCCAGAGCATACAAGCATGATGTAGCTAGGGATGGTTTTCTTCCTGCCATTCCTTCCTGAACTACAATTCTTGGCTGGTATGCCTGCATGCCTGTAAAAGGTCAGAGGCACTTAAGCAGATCTCTGGTGAAAATGCTAGAGTGGTCCAGACATGTTCTGGGTTGAGAGACTGTGACAATATTACATATCTTCTAATATAACTTCCCTGAAGGCACCTGGGATTGGTGGCTGGGTAATGTCTGGCTCTGCAAAGCTCTTTTAAGCACAGATCTTCAGATTTATTTTGTGTGTTGAGTCACTGATAAAGTGAGATGTCAGCTGGGAAGGTATGGACTAGGGAAAAGGAGTCGGATTATGCTTTGGGCCTGTGCTTAAGCCTGAAGCACTGCTTCTGTGTGAGCAGGCTGGATGTTCCATTACTGCCTCTCTAGCATCAACCACAGATGGCTCAGTGAGAACCTTGCTATGGTGTTGTGCCCTCTCCCATGCCTGTCTCCAAGGCAGTCCACCAGTGCTGGCACCTGGAAAGCATGAGCAAACAGAGCTTTGACACAAGCCTGGTGTTGCTGCTGCTTGCCTGTGGTCAAAGGCCTTCCCTGACTGGGAGAACGGGGCCTCAAAGCTAGCTCAAACTCTGCCATGCTTTTCCCATGAGCACCTGGGGTGCAAATGCTTTGCTGTGCAGCAGGCTGCTTTGGAGTTGTGAATATGAAGAGTGAATGGGCAGTGACCCTCTCTGTTTCTTTCATTCCAGATCATGAGAATTAAACCCCATCAGAGTCAGCACATATCACACATGAGCTTCTTACAGCACAGTAAATGTGACTGCAGGTGAGAATGGAGCAGCACTGGTTCCTCTTGCAATAAACTTATTCTGAGCCTTTGATTTTTTCTGCCTTTGGGTTGGGACTGTTGTTCAGAGGCTTCTGCAGTCTCCTTGCTTGGTTTGCAGTGGGATGGCCAAGCCTGGGAAAAGAAGTCCTTTGCTGGCAGGGCTCCTCCATCTCTAGGTATCACAGGTGGACAGTGCTAGTCTGCAACCTGGGGTCTTTTGGCACTGGCTGCCAGTGAGGTACAACGGGAGAGCAAACACTTTGATGACTTAACCTATGCCATGGGCATCCTACAGTGCTGGCTGTACATGTCGTTTCCTGGACTTTGTGGGAATTGGGGATAATACTGGAAGTATATGTGGTAAGCTCTCTTCTAATGAGGCCTTTGTTCTCTCTTCCCCCACAGACCAAAGAAAGATGTCAAAAACAAACAAGAAAAGTAAGTGACAAGCCTTTCCTCCTTCCTCTTTTGGTGGTTGGTTGGTGTTTCCTCGCCCCACTGCCCCTTGCCCTTTTCTTTGGTTGGAGATACTCACTTTGAGAAGGTGTTTTTGGAAATGGCATATGGTAGTGCATGGGGCGACACTCTGAATCCATTCCAGGTGGGCACAGAAACCCAGATCTGATGGTCCTTCCTTCATACCCCACACCTGGACCTTGCATGACCCATGGCCATGGCAGTCATTCCTAATGCATTATCCCAAGTCAGGGAAGTGCCGTCGTGTCTGTCCTACCAGTATGGATTCAAGGTGCAGCCCCCCACTCTCCCTTCCCTCTTCCTGGGGTGTTTCTGGTTACTACAAATCGCTGCCTTTCTTTATTATTAATTTTTTTCTTGCTGCTTGAGTGAGTACTTGCTAGCTTCTTTCACAGCAGCTTGGGTAGGAACTCTGCTGGCTACAGGGAGAGGTGGCAATAAAGGCCTGGTGGAGGCAGGACTGATGCCATGCAGGATGTGACACTGGTTTTGGTTGGGTGGGGACCTGGGAGGGTATGAAGGGAGATGGATGTCCTTGCTGGGTCTTGGTGGAGGCTTTCATGAGGTTTTTTTGCAATTGGATGGATTTGCTGTGGTGATGTGAAGGAGGCTAAGGCACAACCTTCCCTTTACTTCTTCCCCAAAGTAAAGAGGTTGTGGGAAGTAGAAATATAAGCTCTCATCCTGCAGTAGTCTGAGGAATGAGCACAAAATGTGAAACACTGTCAAAAAGAAGGAATGACCTCTCTGGGTGAGGGGGTCAGCTGGACTGCGCATGACTGGGAAAGCAACTCTGCCATTTAGAGGTGCGGAGTTGGAAAGAAAGGGGTGAATATTTGGAGATGAGGCTGAAACAGACAGAGGGAGCAAGCAGGAGTGAGAGTGAGAGAACTTCTTTCACCCCTCTCCTGGTGGTTGTATATTTGTAGCTGCCTTCCAGCCTCTCCTCCTCCCCCCTGGAAATCTGCTCCTGGCTACCTCGGGCTGTGTGCAGCCAACACTCCTCTGTGGGCAGGGCCGTGTTGGGGACGGTTGGTCTGTGTGGCACTGTGGTTTGAAGGTGTGCGAGAGTTTGGTCTGTGTGAACTCGGGTGAGGATGGGGTGTGGGTGTAGCAGCCAGCTCCGACTGCGTTGCATTCACTTTCCTTTTCTAACAGCACCTTGCCTGCTCTTTGCTGGTTCTGCACTCCCCAGGGAAGGAAGGAAGGGAAGGGATGGGAGAGATTGGTGTACTTTGATTTGTGCTGGATTGAAAATCGTTATATTGGTACCCCTCTCCTCCCTTCAGGTTGATTTTCCTCCCCTCACCGTCTCCCTGTGGCTCCTGCTTGACATGTAGGGCAGAACCCGGATTGAGCTGATGCTCTGACACTTGTTCCAGTGAGACGACTTGAACAGGGCCTAGGAAATACCTATGGTGCTTTCTCTTCTGCCCCCCAATTCCCTTTGACAGCTCTCTCCCGAGGTAGGCTGCACCGAGGAACGAGGGAGCCTTTGCAGAACTGCCTCAGAGCTGGAACTCGTTTGCCTGAAAAGCCCTGGTGCTTTGCCTAGGGCATTCTCCTTGGATGTCTCTCCCTTGGTCCTGTGCTAGTGTGGCTCAAGGAGCAGCGCAGACTCCAGCCTCCCTTGCTCCCTGTGCTCTCAGTGGTCCATAGGGATCCATGCTTAGTGTCCAGGACTGCATGTCCTAGCCCCTGCCTGTCCCAGCTCCTGCCCAAGAGTCAGAGGCAACTGGTGAATTTTTCAGAATGGAGTCAATACCTTGGCTCCATCTGCTTGTCTGTCGGGCAGATCCATGTGGAAGGTGACAGGAGGGAAAGGAGGGAAGAACTGAAGGCTGCTTGCTGGTTATCTCCTGAGTAAAATAACTAAGTCAGGCCTCCCTTTTCTCCCTCTTTCCCCTTCAGTACTCAGGATGGAGACTGCCAGAAGGAATGTTTTAGACATTCAGGTAGGGTGTCTTGGAGTCCTCTGAACCACAGGCAGGAGGTGGGGTGGATGAGCAAAGCCTTCAGGTTAGATAGCTCTCTCCCACTCAGCAGTGCTGTGTAGACCAGAGCTCTCCCCTTGATTGTGGGTTGCTGAGGCCAGGCTCCCAGGCAGCATTGCCACCAGCCCTGCAGCAGAGCTGTTGGAGCTCATCTGCCTCCTAGACCCAGTGCTAGGCAGTGCATCAGGTCAGAGTGGTTTCCTTTTCCCTGGAGAGAACCCTTACACTCAGGTTGCCTCTTGCCAATCAGTGTGCACCTGTGCTTGTTGCCTGGAATGGTTGTCTGCGCTCACTGCGGTTGTGTGATGCTTTCACCAAGCTTTCTGTTCCTTCGCCCTCACCCCCGTCCCTTTCCCACTGCTCCTCTCAGAGGGGGCAGGTGCCCCTCTGAGTCTTCAGCAGATCCACCTCTGCTTGCAGCAGCCCTGCTGGAGGCAGTCTCTGCTGAGTCCCCTGGTGTTGGCTTGGCTGTGGTGCTGACCAGAGCGCTGGAGGGCCAGTGAATGTGTGTGCAAGGTGGAGATCTGTGCTTCGGCCCTGGGATTTACCCTCCAGTCCTGCCTCATGTGCTTCTCCCCTCCCAGCAAGGCACATGGCTGTATTTTTTTTCTCTTCTTCCTTGCGTTTTCTTCCATTTTCTCTCTCTCTCCCTTTCTTTCCCCCCTCTCTCTTTCTCTTTTTTTTTTTTTTTTTTTTTTTTCCAGAAAATCAAAGCGAGGAAAGGGGAAGGGTCAAAAGAGAAAGCGCAAGAAAGGCCGGTACAAACCACTCAGCTTGTACGTTTGTGTCCTCTGCTTGTAGAGTCTCTTCCCTCCCTCTCCCCAAACCAATCTGCCTGCTTGCTGCTCACTCTAATCTCACCCTCCCCTCCCAGTCACTGGTGGGCCACAGATCCTGCAGGGGCGGCACTGGTGGTGGCACTGCTCTGGCACTAAGGCTGTCTCAGGGAAGGTGGCTTTAGCTTGCTTGGCTCTCTAATCATCAGTGGCGACTATTTTCCCAAGGCACAAGAGTGCGGGTGGATGGGCGAGTGCCTTGCACCTCTTCACGCCTTCCAACTCACCTGCTTTCCCCCATTTGTCTTGTGCCCTCACTGCTGTGATGACTGGTGACAGGCAGGCTGGCATCTGCCATGCATGTGTGTGTGTATGTGTGTGCACACGTGTGAGTGCGTGTCTGGTGGAGTCACAGGTGGAGAGGAGAGATGGGACAACGGGAAGCTGGAGACGGGGTGCTGGGGAACTGGGGCGGGCGCGCTCTCTGTTTTGTTTTTTTTTTGTTTTTTTCTCTCTTTCTGCTGGATTTGGTGGCTTCTCCCTGTCTCTCTCCCTGTCTCTTTTGTTCTGCCTCACTCATGGTGATTCACAAAATTCTGCATTGTTAATTCATGGCTCCTCTGTAGGAGACTTCTAGGTGGCAAGGTTGAGATGGGGCTTACAAAAAGGAGGGCAGTGCCAGCTGCAGGAGTAAGCTGCTTTCCAGGGGAGCAGAGGCCCTGTGTATTTAACTCATTTAGCCGCTGGCCTCTTTCTACTCAAATAGCCCACTTCAGAGAACTTCTTTTGTTGATGTGTCAATAGCTGGCTGGGACCTCTCACTTTCCCATCCTTGCTTTCCCCTTCTTCCTCCCTCTGGCCTGAGCCGATGGATCCAATGCAGCATTTGTGAATACTGTGCAGAAGGCCTGTTTCCTTTCTCTTTACGCTAATGCAAGGGGTGCTGTCCTGGGGCAGTCGGGGTGCTGCTGGAAAATCCACCAGCCTGCGACACTCCAGTGGGCAGCATGGGGGCTGCGGGAGGGGGCAAGGGGATTGCTTTGATGTTTAGGGTGTTGCATGTGTATTTTCTTTCTGCTGAAGCGCTGTAGCTTAGACATCTTTCCTTTTGCCTTTTTGCAGTCACTGTGAGCCTTGCTCAGAGAGGAGAAAGCACTTGTTTGTACAAGATCCCCAGACCTGTAAATGTTCCTGCAAATTCACAGACTCACGTTGCAAGTCGAGGCAGCTTGAGTTAAACGAGCGCACTTGCAGGTTTGTGTCCTGAAGGATGAACACATAAAGAGAAAGAGAGAGAAAGAGAAAGAGGGGGGGAGCTTGCTTCCTGCTGACTTCTGGCACCAGTGCTGTATGGTTACTTCTTTTCTCTGTCCTACGTGGGCCAGAGGGCAGAGGGGCTAACTGGGATGAGGACAGATTTTCCCTGGTTCAGAGAGCAGCTGTGCATTTCAGATGTGCTGTCAGGACTTGGACGGGGACGGCTCCCAGAGACAAGGCGTTTCTGTCTCAGGTATCCTGTATCGTAGAACAAGATAATGGAACTCATGTTGCTGAGGTAGCCAGGGGAGGATCTGTAGCCCTCTGTACGTTATCTGTATGCGACTCTGAGCATAATGTTGGACAAAGACAAATCCTTAACTGACTAGGATTTATCAGCCCTGTCTTCCAAGCCCTTTTTCTGTGGCTTGTAGATGAGATGCTCTACAGTGTGCAGGATGAGGAAAGCCACCAGGAGCCTCCCTCAAGGCTGTGCCTACACTTTCCTTTGCCTCTTTATTCTTCTAAAATCCAGTGAGACCACCCTGTCCTCTTGCACTGTGCTCACAGTTCCCCGTCCATGTCCTATCCAGAGCTGTGGTTGGAGGGGCAGCATTTAGGTCTGTGACATGGGATACAGCAGGATTAACTCTGTCTCTGCGTGAAGGCAGAGATGCGTATTCAGGTGCGAGGTGGGAGACGCAAAAGCACTGTGGGGTTGGTGATTTTTTTTTGGAGATCCGTGCTGTGCATGTGTCATCTGAGGACTGTCACACACCATCTGTGGCATAGACACGTGCAGAAACTGATTCTTGTTTCCCACCTGAGCACTTTGGTGAACTCAGTGGGGCATCTTGACTTGCGCAAGGTATGTGTGCATTTCTGGTGTAGGATCATCCAACCTGTCTAGAGAGAGACATAGAAATGGGCTTGCTAATGAGCCCTTGGCTCTGACTCTGAACTCAGATCCTTTCCACAGAGATCTAGGAGATGAAAATGCTTTGTGCCCAAACCAGAGAGGCGTTGGCACTGCCAGGGTGGTGGAAACTGCTCTGTATACAGAGGATTTTTCTGGGGTGCTTTAATTTCAGTGGGAAAGTAATTGATGGAGGGGCCAGAATAGAGCAACTTCTGAAGTTAAACTTCTCCTAGTGAGCAAAACCCCTGAAGCCTGAGACCTTTGACCTTTTTCTCCCTGCTGCTGTCCCAAAGCCCAAAATAACTGAAAATTACCCCACAAAGTTTGAAGGGTGATAAATAGTAACAAATATGAAGAAAAGTGAAACAATACCCCAAAAAAGTCATGATGGCAGAAGGGGGTTATTAATTTCGCTGTGATTGGATAATTGGCACTAGGGGAGGTTGGGAAGGAGTCATAGGAGTGGTTAGCTTATCAGTTTCCGGATAAAAAGCTGATTAAGCTGAAGTTCCTCATGCTCTTTTTAGATTTAGAATTGGGCCCAATGGGGGAGGGCAAATTCTCATTTCTCCTGCTGCTTCTTTAGGCTGCTGCTGTTCTCTGATGCTAACCTCTGCTCATGGCAGCTAGTGGAATGAAAGGCACTTAGTTTTCACTTTCTTGCCTGCATGAGGCCTTGATGTCTGCATTGCTTCTGACCCAAATAAGAGGCTAGGTGGAGAGCTGAGGGGTTGTGTCTTTCTGCATGCATTGCTTAGCCTTGTTTTTCTGTGTGTTTGTGTGTATTTGTGTGTGCATGGTGTGAAGGGTGCAAACAAAACACTCAGCTCATCTGTGAGGAAGCCACTGATCCTGCTCCTAAATTTACCCCTGTATGAGTATCTCCCCCCACTCTGTATAGGTGAGCCTGGGGGAGTAGAATTCATTGACTGATTCGTGGGACTGAGATTCTCAGCTGATTTGTCCCATCTGCACAGCATTTCACCCCACCAGTGACATCATGCCATGTCTTAACACCATGTGCTCTTAAACACGTTAGCCACCACCTTCCTCCCCTTCCCTATCCTACTTGCACCCTCATCACAAACATTAACCCCGTTCTCTTTTTTTCCTTCCCTCTCCTCTTTGACAGATGTGAAAAACCGAGACGGTGAGCAGCGGAAAATAAGGGGGAACAGCCCTGTTTCTGGAGCCTGATTTCTCGCCTGGACAGAAAAAAACAAAACAAAACACTAATCCAAATGAACCCTAAAAATGAAGGATCGGTAGAGCACAGCACTTTCAGTACGGACGATGGACTCCGGAAGGAACATTCCCCAAGGCACCCGCCGCACAGAATTCACCTTTGGGTTTTGAACTGTTTTATTTTATTTTTCTTTTCATGCTGCTAAATAACAGAGCCAGGAAGACTTATAGGGGTGTATTTGATGGGTTTTCCCATGCATACATATATATGTGTGTATACATGCATATACATATATATATATGTATATATATTTTAACCACATCTATATATACATATATGTATATCTTAACCACACACACACATATATATATATAATATATATATATATATACTGATTATTTTTTTTAACATTGCTAATGTTATTGGTGTCTTCACTGGATAATACTCGACTGCTGTGGACACAAGCGGGCTACTTGGGGCATAAGAAACAAGCTAAGACTGGACTGAGTAGAAGCGCTGGGTGTAAACTTCTTAACTCTAACTGACTTGTGCGGCCTCCGCTGTTTCTCTGTAGAGTGTGCTGTACCACAAACCACCTTCTCCTTGCCTGGGACAGGGAGGAGAGGCGATGGAGAGGATGGGCAGGGAGTTCCAAAGAGCGGCATCCTAGGGTGCGATGGGTCAAAGGCCAAGGAAATGGCCGTCTCCGTGATCAAGGATTCCTCCTCCCCTCTTTTCCCCCAACCTTCGCCCTTACTCGTCTCATAACCTGCCTACCTTGCTGGGACATGGGATGTCAGTGTACATTTTGCGTTGACTTTATTCGCTATAGAAACTTTGCCAGAGAGACATGCTGGCTTCTCTTAAGGATGGTGGGCAGCTGATGCGCACTAACTTTCCATTCAAGGAAGTGTCACAGGAGTCTAGATTTCCCGCCCTTGGTGGCTGCAAAAGGACACAAGGTCTACAGTGTGCTGAAGCAAGAATGGGGACCGGTGCATAGCCACACAGTTGTTCAGCACTGTCTGCTTTCTTCATGCACAGAGCTGCCACTCGAGCATCCAAGATGCTTATGGAACATTTCTGGAAAGGGATATTAATCAAAAGTATATACACAGTAGGGGTGTGTGTGGGGGTGTGTGTGTGTGTATATGTATGTGAAAGTATGCATTTGTGTCTGTGTGTATGTATGTGTTTTTCTCTCTTTTTTATATATATATATTTATTTTTATACATATATATATATAAAAAAATAATATATTTGTATGCCAAGATTGAAGGGGGAAAAAGAAAGCAACTTTTGCTGCCTTCAGTTTGCGTGCCCAGTGTGAATGACCCTTAAGAAGGTCAAGACTTTTTTTTATGACATACTGTAAATATCAGGCCCCTTTTCCATGTCTTGAGCTGGGGAATCAAATGTGAAGGCAGCTGGAGACCCTGAGCCGTGTCATGAGAATCTTGGCTATGTGTGTATCGGCAATATACGCTGTGGTGTATGTGAAACCCACCTTACACCCGCGCGTACACATACACACACACCCCTGAAAGTGTGTTTGTACATCTATGTGGATATATATAATCTAGTTCTGTGATTAAAATTATTATTAATAATAATAATAATCAAAAAGGTACTCGGTCTGTGTCAGAATGCTGCCAAACATCATCTGCAATTGAATTTTCAACGCCTTATAATGTACAACGCGGAAAGCTTCCAAAAAGACAAGACAGTCTCAAAACAGACTCACAACAAGTGACTACTAACCACTAGGATCTCCCCATCCAACCGATGGCTTTCAGAAGGAGAGAAAACACATGGGTGGGTGCTTGCATCTGCAATGTATAATACTCATGCTGCATCGAGCGCAAGACAGAGGCTTCCGATCGGGGGGAGGGAAGAGAAAGTGTTTTATATACTTATTTAATATCCCTTTTTAAATTAGAAATTAAACAGATAATTTAATTAAAGAGTAGGGATTTTTCAGTATTCTTTGTTAATATTTAATTTCAACTATTTATAAGCCGTACTTTTTTTTTTTTTTTTTTTTAAACCGTTTTTTTTTTTTTTTTTTTTTTTTTTTTTTTTTTTTTTTTTTTGTACTGGTTGTGTATAAATTTAACCTTCCTGTTGTCCCGTCCCATATCTCCCCAATTGTTGGCAGAGTCAGTAGCATGTTATGGGCAGTTATTTAATTAATTTCTCTAACACCTACCCCTACACATTCCTATTGAGACAAGGGTTAGATATACATCTACATACTATATATATATTTGGCTATGTGTTTGTATATATATATATGTTTATGTATATGTGTGATTCGGATTAAATAGACGCTACGATTTTTTTATATATGTAAAAAGAAGAAACAGGAAAAATAGAAAATTCTACATCTTGAATCTCTCTCCTTTTTAATTTTAATATTTGTTATCATTTTATTTATTGGTGCTACTGTTTATCTGTAATAATTGCGGGGAAAAAAGATATTAACACTACATATTGTGTCTAGTGAATTTTTTCAAGATATTCCTTAGTACATATTTATTTTTAAACAAAGAAATTACAGATATATCTTAAAAAACAACGACGACGACAACAAACAAACTTTTTTTTGTATTAAAGAATTTAATTCTGATCTTGATTTCCTTTGCCTTCTCCTTCTACCTTGCATCCTGGTTTTCTTCCATTGTGTAACAGTTCCTCCAGTATTGCCTCTGGAGGCTACAGGGCATCAGCAACCTACCAGTTGGACTCTTGGATTTGGGCCCAGAGCCTCCAAAAGCATCTAGGTACCAAAGCCCGTAGAAATGACTGGGAGGTAGGCACCAGAATCCTTGTGTGGAGCTCAACCTGAGTTCCCTGCTTGGTGAGAAGAGGGTGGTCTGATGGGCAGGACCGAGGGGGCAGAACTCCTGGGTTCCTTCCCAGTCTGATGCCAAGGAGTGTGGTGATGGTCCCAACCCTGCCTCTGTCTTGTCAGGAGCCAAGCCCCATGAGCTGGGCGCTGTACAGGCGATCCCAGCGGAGCTTACAAACCAAGATGAAAGTAAGGCTCTGAGCCTGCTCTTCCTAGTAATGGACTCGGTGTTTGCAACTGGAGCAGTGGGTATGTAACCTGCTGTCAGTATGGTTCGGCATGACCTCCTCACCCTGGACAGCACTGAACAAAAACCAGCTCTGACCGTGCTCATCACTTCATGAGGGACTTTGATACTGTTGCATCTTTTATGATGTGTTTTGGAGTCTTTGGGAGGAAAAGCTCTTCTACAGCAATGTAATTTCCTCGTCAGCCATGGAGATGAGTGTGTCATGTGTCAGTCATCTGGCCATGCTGGAAAGGAGCTGCAGGATGTTCCTGGATGTCTGGGAGGTGACTCACTTAGGTTAATACAGACCACCCAGTTCATGGCTGCATTGTTCCTGCTCTTGCAAAGGTAAAGGATCTGGCTTTTTTTTTTGGATAGACTCAGGTAGCTCAACAGGCGGATCTGCAGTCACTGCCTCTGCAGAGCGCACAGTGGAGAAAAGAGGATGAGTACTTGAGGATGCTCTGGTTCATTGTGTTCAGTAACATCTTGTGGAGTACAGCAGTGAGGTGAGAAGGTGAGCGAGGGCCATCTGGTCGTTGCTGCGTGAGGAACCCAAGGAGTTGCTTCCTTTGTGTATTCACCGCTGTGGATTTTGGTTTGTGTGGATCTATGGGCTGTTTCGCAGGTGGCTGTGCAAGATGATGAAGACAGCAAGCCTATCCTCAGGAGACCTGCATTGTCTCTCTGTGACCTGGGAAATGTTTACAAGTCATCAAATTGTAAAGATTGAAACCAGCAGGTCAGTGTTGCTCCCCTGCGCTGAGCTGGATGTGAAATCTCAGCACAAGGGGACCCAGTTCTCTCTCCCAGATGGATGAGTCAGTCGGTTCCTACTGTCAGTCACAATACATCAAACCCTGCCCACCAATGGCAAGCTGGGCTGGCTGCTCCTGGCGCCTGGAGGACAGGAGCTCTTTTTCTACTTCTAAGGGCTCAGGAGAAACAGCGTATCTGCAGGGCCAGGTGACCTGGTAGCCACCTACTCCATGAGACAGACTGTGCCTGGCTGGATGGCACGTTTCAGCTGGGACAACTCAAAGAATCTGTGTGGCTGCAGCAGAGCCAAGGTAGCTGCCTCAAACAACTGAAGCAAGAACCTGCCCTGCCAGCTCTGAATGAGGAACCTGGGGCCCTAGAAGCAGTCCCACTCTTCTCCTTTACCCTTCAGGGTGGATATAACTGGGATGTCACCTCTCATGAGGAGAGTAATCATAGCTTGGTGTTGGAAGTGAGCTCAGGCTGGCTGGAGAGGCTGTGCACGATTGAGGCCCCTGCTTTTGGAGGGGCTGGGATCCAGGAGTACAGTTGCCCCTCACCCTGCCCAGAGTTCTCACCTGGCTTGCCTGTGCCCTGTCCCGAGGTGAGGTGAGGACACGTGGAGGGAGGCCAGGTTTTCAGGCTGGCACTCTGATCTCGGCATACAGCCTTTCACCCTGCGCACGAGAACTTTCCCTGAAAAGTGACCCTTCTGGTCACGTCCACGTTTTGGTTGCTGCCTAATTAAAATGCTATCTTCAGGCAGCCGGCTGGTGCTTTCCTCGTGCCTCCTGCATTTATTCTGTGGGATTCAAAAAGCGGAGGCACCATGAAAGGCAGAAAAGGGTGTCCTGGACAGACACAACAGAAAACCCCTCTGGCAGTGGAATAAAGGGTTGGAAACCCTGTGCTTCTAGTTAGGTTTGAACCTGCTACCTGGTTTAACCCCTTGTTGCTGATGTCCTGGCTCCACCACCAGCTGCAGTGTCTATGTTAGAAATGCCTATAAAGCTCCTGTGCTTCAGCATGGTCCCTCAAACGACTTTGGAAACCCAAAGGAAATTCATTCCACGGGCTGTGTCCTCCACTGTCTGCCTGTGGGAGCTTTGGTAGTGAGAGATGGGTATTTTTATCGTAGACCACGTGGTGAGTGTGCAGGCAGTCTCTCTGTGCTTGGGATGCCTGAAATTCAAGGCTAATCCCAGTCATCCAGCACAAGGTCTGCAGTCCCAGTCTGTGCAAACACCATGATTGCTCCCAGGTCCCCCATTTGGGGCCAGGGCACTGTGGCCCCAGTGGCACTGTGGCCCCAGTGGCACTGTGCCACCCCACAGGCAGCTGCTGGCCCCCCTGCTGTGCCCCACAGCACCTGATGCCCTGCATGATGGGGTGGCTGAGCTGCTGGCCATCCCAGAGGAACCAGGCGGTTGTGCCTGGACCTCCAGCCAAATACTCCGTATCTCCTAAGAGGTGGCGAGTTGTGGTTAAGAGCAGGGAGGTGCTACCCCTGCACCAGCAGCGAAGGAGGGTGCGAAAGGAATGCAAAGAGCGCCTGACCAAAGCTGTGGGGAAGGCTTGCCCTTTGGTGTGGGGAGCTGGGAAGGCCCTGGGAGTTTTGCATTCAGGACGGGACAAGGTTCAGGTTCTCCTTCAAATGTCAGTGGTTTGCTGGCTGCCTAACCAGGGTATTATCTCCCAGAGGTGCAGCTCATTGTGTGTATCAGGTGATTACAGACTTATACAGGGAAATGGGCTTGTTGGGCACGTGCCACCTGTTTACCTGCCCAAGGCTGGCCTCCTGAGGCCAAAAAAGCCTTTCCAAAAGGATTTCTTTAAACTTCCTGCCTGAGCCACCTCCATACCTTCAGGCAGGCAATGCTGCACATTGTCAGCTCTTAGGAAACATCTGCAGTTCTGGACTACATTGTGATAGGGGGCTAATCTTGCTGGTTTACGCTCTTTATTTTGACTTCACTGTTTCAGATGCCCCAGACACTTGTTTGGCGATGAAAAGAAAAAGCACAATCCCTCCCTAGCCTGAGAGTGCCCAAGCATCTTTTTAAGCATCAGAGCTGCCCACTGCAACCTGCTGCCATAGGCTTTTCTATGTTTAGTACCAGGTACCTCTGCTGCCCACCCCCACTGCGCTGCCTGTCTCCTGGCCAAGCCTGATGCATGCAGAGGGGGAAGGCGTGTTACAAGCCTGATGCCAGCACAGCAGAGGTTTACTTACAGGGGTTACTTTGACACATCCTTTGCCAGCTATTCTGAGAGCTGTTGGTTTCTCTCCATGCTTGTAGTGTGTTGCACGGTGGGACCCAGGCTAGGAAAAGCATCTGGTTCTTCTCAGACTGCTGATGAGTGAACATTCCCCAGGGAGGCTTGTGTAATACCATGACAATTGGGATGCAGGTCAGGTTGTCTTGCTCCCAACCTGCGTGGTAACTTGGAGGTGAGAAGCTTTGGCACTGGATGGCATTACCTCTGAATCTTGGTCAAATGGGTCTGAGGTGGTAAGGAAGGCTGTGTTTCATGCAAGCCCTTGGGCCTTTCATGGTCAACCCTGTTTAGTGGGAGCATTATCTAATCAAAAAGGGGAGAGACCTAACCCCTTAGCTGCAAGCCCTTTGCACATTTTGGGAGAGGCAGCAAAAGACAAGCAAAAGAATCAGCTTAAGCTTAAGCTTATGAAAGTTAAATTCAGTTTCATTGCCTCTTCAGAGATTTTAAGGCCAGAAGCATGACCTGCCTGAGCCCTTCACCTTCATTTGCCAATAACTCCTACTGAGCCATGGTGCACACTTTGGAAAGACATCCAAGCTGCTGCCTCATTTCCAGGTCTTCCTGTCCTTCTCACATAACAGAGAACCTGCTGGCACTGGAAGCAGCCTGTGCCATGAACATATGGATATCCAGGGAGTATATGTTTGTGTCACTGGCCTCTTCTCCAGAAGCAAGGCTCCCACCAGCACCCCTCCCTGCCCCTCCTGCCCGTCCTCAGCTCTGACACCATGAGTGCAGAAGCAAAAGCACCTGTAGAGCTTTATGATGGACTCAATCCTTTCAAAGAAACTCCTCACCTGACTGCTCAGAGAACTGTGCAGGTACTAACTTCTGGAACTTCAACTTCCTGTCAATCACCTCTACTTTTTGTCTTTACAGCTTGAATTGACTCATTTCTCCTCCAAGACCCCTTCCTTATGTTGGGCAACTTTCTGGAAGGTTCAAGTCTTCTTTTTTTGCACTTCAAGGACCTCACATCTGGGAGAAGCTGGACACTCCTGAGCAGATCTTCTAAGGTGTTTTTGCTCTTGGGGATAAGGAGCCAACTCCTACTTACTTTGATTCATCTCACTACTGGAAGTGTGGCAAATGGGGGTCAACAGCACTGAATCTGATTGTTTCCAGTTTTCACAGGCATAATAAATTATGAGTCATAGGATCATCCTGAGTTACTCGGTGACTAATATGAGGCTCATCTTGAGGCTGAGGGCCAATTTCTAGTTGCAGTACTGGCTTCTCAGAGCTCTCTGCTGTGGATGTGCAGCGTAGACCTGGTCAATACGCAGCACCTAGGAGAACTGGCTGAGCTGCTGGAGGAGGTGTTGATGAGTCAGGGAGTGGCACTGCCCTCTGCACCAGTACCCCACTGGTGGCTGGATGTACAGTGCAAGAGGCCACTGTGACTTTCATGAGTCACTTTGTGGGACTGAGTGTGATCCACACCCCTGCTGAATTGCTGGGACGAGTCACAGACTCAGAGACATCCCAAAAGGAACAATTGTGGGTTTAGGTTGTCTTGTCAACCAGTTGCAAATATGCTGGTGTTCTGAACATGTTTGTCTTTGTGCGGGTCCTACCCCACAGCCTAACCTGTTGCACTGTCTGGACTCCTGTCCTTGTCTTTACCCTCTGTTTTCTCTGGTTTAGTTTCACCCTTAAGTTAGGTTTGAAAATGTATCAATTGGTGTGTTCCCTTCCTCTCTGATGTAGACCCCTCCGATGCTTGTGGAATCTGATTACATCTTCTCTGCAGGCATTTCTTGGTCAGAGACATAAAATGGTTCTTCAAAGCCCATAGCATCAGCTTATTGAGCTCTGCCCTCAATCATTCCTGTTTTTTATATCCTGACATCTTTCATATATAACAATAATACTTCTTTTGCCTCAGAAGTTGTCTACTGCTGAACACACTCAAAGGTGGATCACTCCAGAACTATAGAAAAGTGAACAGGCTACTGGCTCTAAACATATCCCCTCGTGTCTCTCTCTGGGTGCATTTCTCCATGGTTGCTCTTTCCCAACCTCTTCTGGCAGTTCTGCTTTCCAGGGTGTCCCCTCCCCCCACAAAGCAGCTTTGCCCCAGCAACATTAGCTTATCTTTTCCCCAGTTAAATCTCATTTTGTTTCCTGCTCATTTCTAATCTCTCTAAATCCTTTTGGAGGATTTCTCAGTTTGCACTGGAATTTGCAATCACTTCTGCTGGAGGTGCCAGCTTGGGGAGTTCAATGGGGAAACCTCCTCCTTGGTGCTGCTGAGTCAGGGGTGTGCTGTGGCTCCCAGTGCCAGGGTGGTGGTGGTGATGTCCATAGTGTGGGTGCAGGTGCGGTCCCTCACATAGCTGTGTTCAATCATCTGGTGAGTTGTATTTTTCCCTCACCATCAGATAGGAATTGCCTAGCACAGCTGAAGGAACCGTGCGAGTCAGCGGGTCCTGGTCTGTAGAGGTGTGGGAGGAGGGGAAGCTGGGTTCAGTTCCTGGCTGGGTCACCGATGCTTTGCTTTCCCTCCTTTGCCTTGATTTTTCCATGCAAAGACAAATCCCACCTTCCTTTTTGGGACCTTTGACAAATGTCAAGTGCCACTTACTGCTTCTTATTTTATTGCCCATTAGTAGAAGGCTTCTCATCTGGCTGAAATTGTTAGGGTTCTCTGTATACCTTCCCCAAAAGCAGCTAAGTCATTGTCCCCTCACCACCCACTCCCAGCTGCAGTCATATCTCCCTGCTCCTCTCCATCATTTGAGAGAGAACCTCAACAGGTATTTTGGTACCGATAGCACCTCCTTCCATCTGCTCTACAGGAAGGGGACAGGAGCAAATACAGTAGGGGGGTGAAGGGGAGGGGAAACAACCAGACCCAGCTCAGGAGGGGCTTTGCTGTCTGGGAGAGGTAGGGCACGGTGCAAGGGTGACGAGGACAGAAGGTAAGGGATGCCCTGTGAGGTGCAAGTATAAGGAGGAATAGGCTGGCTGTGTTTCAGGAGTGAGGTGTGGCAGATCTGAGACTATCTGGCAGCCCCAGGCACAGGGAACCCTCCCAGTTACGAAACCTCCTGCACTCCCATGGACACATTTCTCACTGGTGTGAGTTGCTTTGAGCGCTGGAAAACTCATGGTTAGGGTTTGCAGGAGTGCTTGAGCTGCCAGCCTCTCCTCAGCTGCCAGCACCTGGGGAACCGTCCCTGGGCAGCCCCTTGGACTCACCATGCCACAGAGAGCCCTGCTCCAGAAAGGGCAGTTGCGAGATGCTGCACGGCTTCCTCCATGGCTATGGAGGTGAGGAGGCAGCTGCTAGAGCTCGTCATAGCAAACACTGAGAATCTTGTGCTACTTACACCAGCACAAGAGCCGTGTGGTATGCAAAACTACCTGCTTTTAATCAAACCAAAACGATTTTGGTCTTTCATGCTCCTGAAAAAATAAGTTCAATAAGACCCAAGTATACTACAAAAGCTTAGAAGGCAA
Organism: Oxyruncus cristatus; assembly: GCA_013399855.1. NCBI lineage: Eukaryota > Metazoa > Chordata > Aves > Passeriformes > Cotingidae > Oxyruncus > Oxyruncus cristatus. Next base: position 674,367 of record VXAY01002309.1, read on the forward strand.
ATGTGCCCAGATTGTGTTAGTTTTCAAACCACTGTGAGGTTCAGCTGGGCAGGTGATTTGCCAGCAAAGACTTTCCTTCCTAGCCTTGAATCCTGCCAGTGATTCCCCTTGGGCATGCTTCAGACTCTGCTCATTAGGTTCCCACCATATCCCTTTACATCCAAGTTCCACTCTATTTTTAATCCACTCCCCATTTTCTGGTGTTGTCAATCTCAGACCTTTCCTAAGCCTGGAAGAGGGTTGTGTATACGTCCTTGTCTCACTGTGGGTATTTTAGAGTTTCTCACCCAGTTTTATGTCACTTGAGTCCTGTTTGCCTCTTGGGTTGTAGATACACACAAAACCCAGGCATCCAATCAGGGGTATCCACAGCAACTGCTGAATATTTTTTCCTGAGGGGGCCTTCAACAATTCTTGTGAAAAAGTGAAGTTTCAGCTGTTCTGTGCCAGGATACATCACCTTGTGCATATCTCGGGGCCATTTCAGAGTGTTGTTTCACTGCTCCACACCAAATTATCTTGATATTCCCTTCAAGCACCCCAGACATCCCAGCACCATGAGCCAAACCCATTAGCTCTTCATCTCTGCTGTCCTTGGATCACTCAGAGGTGACCAGAGCACTGGCACTTTGCGGCTTCCTCATTGGAGGCTCTGCTCTGAGCCATGAATTTTCACTTTTTCTTTAATCACATCACCAAGTTTTAATGCCCAGCAAGAACTTTGACCCTTATGCAGGGATTAGTTCTTATCCTTAAGAGCTTTCTGCGCCAAGCCTTATAAAAGAACTCCAGCTTTGGAGAATGTAGGCAAATCATGTCCACCGGGTTAATTTTCTTTATTAGCTGACTACCTCATTTTTCTGTCCACAGCCCTCAGATATTGTCTCCTCGCTCCAGGAGAAGGGCCATTCTCATCAGTCCACAGGAAGTTCACTGCTGGGATCCTTGTTACCACCAAGCCACCCTCAGCAAGAAGGGGAAATCTTGGCCTTGGTAAAATTAAGGAAAAATGTTATGTTCCCTCATCAGGCTGTTTCGCATCCCACCCCAGCACAATTAGGCAGTGATGGAGGGCTGCCAGATAGATCCTATAAAGAGGCAAAATGTTTTAAATAGGGGCGACAGAGGCAGCTGAGGTTAAGCAGAAGTTGCAAAATCCATTTAGCTGTTTTGAAAGTTTCTTCATGAAAAGAAATGTGTGTCTTTCCTCGTATCTCTACCACAGCCTATTTCAAGTACAATCCTGTCTACTGAGCAGGATTTTAGTACGGCTTAAATGGGGATTTCTGTCCTGGTTATTGGCTGTTATTTTTCATGTGTGTGCAAGGTACTTGGATGTGGCAAAACTGGGAGCACAGTGTGTTTTGCTCTAAGTAATTAGAGGCAGGATTCACAGGTATATTCTGGCTGCTTTCAGCCTTTCCCGTGACAGAAAGCAGCTGCACACCCAGCATTAGCCAATCTGCTAATAGGCTGTGTCACAAGACACAGCATCACCATGTCTCACAAAGCAACTGCATTGTCCTCCGTAAGCTTATTGTGCGAAATATCACGGGAACACCACCAAATCATGTCCCGCAGACTGTTCCAGACTAAACATCCACGGCCTGGCTCCCTGACCTGGATTGGGGTCCTTGAGAGAGGAGAGGAGGCACTTCGCTTTCGCTGTGCTGAGAGCACAAGGAGTCCGTGCGCTCGGTTGGCATCTCTTTGCAGACCTGCCTGTGTGCACACACTCTGATGCATCCAGAGACTCCTCATTTTCTTGTTCAGATAATAAGTGTGTAAAACATGCTAGTGACAAGAATCATGTTTGTGGATACCTCTGAACTAGGCCTTGGCTCTCCCAGCCCACGTGGCCAGGCAGAGTAAGCCCTGCACAAGAAAACAGCGGATCCTTTGAGTCCAGGGTGCTGGCTGGCACTGGATGACTGTCTCTATCTCACTGAGGGTGAGGGTGGGTAAAGACAGAGTAATGATGGGAAACCTGCTTGGAGGCTACTACCAAGAACAAAGGGAGTTTTGGATATGATCTTTTAGCCAAGACAAACCAAAGCTGCAGCCTCTATGGAAGATTATTTTACCAAATCCTCTGTTTTGTCTTGGTGTAAAAGAGACTCAGCAAAATTTATGGCGTTGTGCGATACAGGTGATTCTGGACCGTGATACTGTGCCGGGGCTGGGAGTCCTGGGTTCTCTTCCCAGCTCTGTCTCTTGCTTGCTAATTAGAGTGGTGTCAATCACTACTCTGGCCTGTGCCTCAGTTTCCACATCTTTTAGTGGTGATAACAGTACAGTGATGATAACAGCACTGAGTTGCCCTGGGGCATGATCTGTAAGTGAATTAATGGTGAGGAGTTAAAGAAGAATTAATTGGTAGCCTCTGTTGAGTGCTCAGAGATTCTTTGATAGCAGGCAGCGAGTGGCGAGCTGAAGTTGTGCACGCTGTGCAATGCACGGCTTTTGCTTACATAGCAGTCTGTCCCTGAGTCTTTGCTCCTCTTTCTGTGACTCCAAAGGAAAGTCATACTTTGATTAGGACAAGCGCTCATCAGTCATGTAATATTATTTTCAGGTGTGCAGCAGTCTGTGTGGGCAGGATGGAGTAGCCTCCCAGCTGCAACTGTCTTTCATTGAAGCAATATATAAAGAGATAATCCAGGGATAACATTCTTTAGGAAACCCTTGCATGTTGCAGGTGATGAAAAGGAGAAGGGAAAAAAATAGGAGAAACAGAGCAAAGTGGGATATTGCTTATAGCACACTAGTGTTGTAGTGTTCTGTAGTGTTCTAACCATAAATTAGGTAAAAACTAGGGAGTACAGCTCTCAGGAGAGAAACCCAGGGAGTGTGAACCATCACATAAAATCTGCTGGGAGGGTAAGATCAAGGACTGGAAAGAAATGTCTATTGAAAGGTGGATACGGCCTCCAACTCCACAGTATGAACTGTGAGCCTAGGGAATGACAACTGCTTATTCTGTTTCAAGTTTTTTCAGTCTCTGAGCCCCTATCCCTCCTTCAGGGGTGTTTCAGAAGTCTTCAGAGAAGCTGGGTGTGTCGAACACACAGCAAAGTGTCCTACTTCATTACTTCTTTTGGTTCACTAAGATGTAGTCACCAGATCTGTGGAGCTCTCTGGAACACAGGCAAAAGATCACCCTTTGTGGATCATTTCACCTTTCTGTACCTCAGTTTCCTTCCCTGTGAAACAGGGATGTTAAAACCAACATCATCCTGAACAGCAGCTTGGTGCCTGGAGCCTGGCAGGGACCATGGGGCAGGAGCAATGGTCAGGGACAGAGCTGGGAGACCACATGTAGGTCTGAGGTCCCAGAAGACCAGGACCCTTCATAGATAGGGTGCCTGTGCCTCCAGCACAGCTGAATGAAGGCACTGGGGAGCAAAAGGGTGCTCAGCACTGGCATATCTGCTCTGCACCCATTTGCACAAACTGCACTGTGTGTTATGCCAGTCACCTCAGGGAGCTGGGCTTCCCCCGTCCATGGGGGCTGTCCTGTGCCTCAGGTCAGGATGCTACGCTTGTAATCTGCTCCCCTTCACACAGCAGGTCCTTGAGGCAGCTGAGCATCCCCCATCCCCATGGCTCCTGCCAAAGATGGGGCCTCTCTCCCCTGAGAATGAAGCAATGTGGCAATGCTCTCAGACCTTGGCTTGTAACAGCAGTAACCTCCGAGCTGCTGACTGTTGCTCAGCAATAAACACCACTCGTGCTATTAATAAACACTATCTGTCAGCCTTGGTATTTTTAATGCCAGGACACTGTGCCCTGGCATGCGCAGCCACTCAGAGACTGAAGGCTGGATTCAGAGAGAAGCCTAAACTGCTGTAAGGTGCTGCATTGTGTAGCCCTGTGGAGTGTGCCTGTTGCAAGGTGGAAGGTTTCTGTTCTCCTTGGTGTGTTAAACAGGATCCAAGTTCCTCTCCTCAAGGGATTTCCTCTCCTGCCCTTTGCAATCCCAGAGCACTGACACTCACAGACAGGCTCTACCCACTCTCATAGACTGGTATAGATCTAACAGGATCTCTGGACCCGTGCAAGTCAGTGAAAAAACTTCAGCTTTTTCCCCGTAATGTGCCAGTACATTCAGCTGAATCAGCAAGGGAATGCTGCCTACTCACACTGTGTCTTTGGACTCATAGTCCTGCTATAGGAGGTTTCACGCACCAGCTTTAAAAGTGCTCCCTGTGCACAGGGGTTGTCAAGAAAGTCCTGATGGGATTGATGCTTCTGAGTGATGCACATGGATACTGCCCACTACATGAGACATCTCTGGCAGCCTGGAAGAAAAACAGGAAGGAAAAGGAAAATGATGCATTTATGGAGGCTAATTATGTACTGTAGCTCCTGGCTGCTTCCAGCTGGCTGCAGTGTGAGCCATCCCTGCATCGAGCTGGTGAGTTCTCTGCTGGGATTAGTCTATGCCCAGGCAGGGCTGAAGGGGATTGGTATGAAGCTGCGAGGAGGTTTGCATCTGAGAAGGTCTGATACCGCATGAAAGAGCTGGTTTCACCTTCAGCCTCAGTGTTTGGCCCTGGAAGCACAGCTGGGGTGGCGGGTGGGTGGCTCCTCCTGTGCTCGGGGGCAGGGAGTGGGGCTGTGGGCGCTGGCGAGCCAGGGTGGGGTGCGAGTGATGTCAGAGGGGAGCAGCGCGGCCCCGACGCTGGCTGCTGCTGGGGGCACGGCGGGCTGTCAGGCTGCGGCTGCACCTCAGGGGTGCTTCGCCCTTCGCCACGGCAAGGGCAGCTGCGGAGGATTTTGGAGGGGCGGTAGGGGAGGAACGGCCAAGCAAACAGTGAGCTGGCCGAGCAAACAGCCGCCAAAGTGAAACAATCGGGTCCCGTTCTGGTAAAGCTCAGCAAATACTGCGTAAAACCTGCTGCTGGCAGCGATGCTTGCTCTAGTCATCAGATGTAGCACTATCAGAGGGCAGATACAGAACAACCTGGGGAGGCAGAGAGAAGTTGTGCAAGAGAAAGCTCTGACCAGCGTGACTCAACACTCATTAGTAGTGACACACCTACGAGAAGCTCATTAACTGACAGGAAGAAGCTCAAGTACCTTATTTCTTCTTTTTGTTGCAAATCACCTCTTTTATCACGTGCACATAGTGTTTGCAGAGAGGGAGCAGAGACAGAAGTGCTGGATATTGTAATCCCTGGTACTTGAAGCTGAACAGCATTTCTGGAGAATTAGTCCCTGGCCTGAAGAGCTTTCAGCATCACTGGAAACAAGTTATTATAATGGAGCATACATGGCCAGGGGAAAGGGAGATGGGAGTAACAGAGATAATTCTTTACCCAGTCACTTTAAGAGCCTTTAAATTCTCCCCAAGCCTGTTTCCAGCCCCCTCCTCACCCCCTTGCCCCTGCTCTTTCTGTGCCCCTCTCTCTTGCCCCATGGCCCCTGTCAGCCCAACTCTCCCCAGCCTGGTGCCCTTGTCAGTGGTGTGATCCAAAACCCATTTCTCAGCTGCTGCCTTGCACTCCTATTTCTTCGGAGCCATCCACCCTGATGTCCGCAATCTCTTATAAAGGCTGAAGTAGCCAAAGGACAGCACTGCCCTTGCTCTCTGTACAGCCTTGCACTGGGCTGACAGTGTCCGTAGCACAGTTGTAGATCTGTGCCTGGGAGATGCCCTCAGCTTTTAGGTTCAAGCTCTGTTCTCTGAACACCATCCACATGCCAACTTGCCTGCTGGCTGGTTTCTTGGATGTGCCCTTGAAGAAAGCATCAAATTAGAGAGGGAGGTGACTTCTGTATGTGTAAATGTAATTACCTTGACCTGGGGAATGTGTGCAGAGGGGAGACACAAGCAGAAAATATGTCTCAGGACATTTCACTGACACTGCTGTCCCTTGCTGGTACATCACTGGGAAAATGGCTTCTTCTTTCTGCTCCCATTGAAGACACCAAAATGTAGGTTTATCCTGAAGTGCTTAGTGCACAGCTTTAGTACTGGCCTTGGAGTAAAACTCCCTTAAGTCAGTTCTCCATTGGTATTTTATAGGGAGATAGATAAATCCAGTCATCCATTGGGTATGTCTGCATTGCATTCCAGAGGTGGGATTGCAGCTTGGTAAACAGACCCTGATGAGTTTGGGTTTTAATCTGAGTTTTAACCTTATTTTCTGCCTCTTAGGATGGGTTTACACCATATTGTCATTTTACACACTGAGGTATCTGGATTGCAGCCTAGGCCAAGCTTGGCTGTCTGCTGTCCATACTCTCCAGTGAGTCCCCATCTAGTTTAAAACTGGTCAGGGATGTCTTCCCAAGCCATCCTCATGATTTTGGACCACTCTTTTGGCGCTTTACATCACTGTCAAACTCCCACCACATCCTCTGTCGGGTCTCTTACTCCCGCTTTGCGTTGGAGCGACCCAGTTCTAGTTCTGTTTCCGTTTGAGGAACCCATTTCCGCCGGCTGAGTGGATGGGGAGGGGGAACACTCCAGAGCTCAGGGGTTCCTTTTGGCCCCGAGCCTGGAGGGGAAGGCTGCTCCCCCTCCCCTCCTGCCACGCGGTCCCATGGCAGGCACAGACACAGCACCCCGGGCACGGAGAGGAGGCAAGAGCGAGATTTATTGTTGGGGGGTTACATTTATAGGGTTAGGGTTCACAGGGGTAACCAATTACAGGTAACAGGAAGGGGTTAACAACCAATAGGAAGGAGTCAAAGGGGGCCAATAAGAACACTCAAGGTATCTTCTCAGGGACATTCCTACACGGGACAATACCTGCCGTGGGGGTCACTGGGAAGAAGAACCACGAGGTAGCAAAAGGATTACAAACAAGCCATCTTGTAATATGCTTTAAACAGTTTTCTCATACCTGCAGGTTTACTGCAACAATCCTCCAGTCCAGAGCCACCATGAGAGCTCCCCTTCTACCCTGCTACTCCTAATACGTGTCTGCGCTTTTGAGCTTGTTGGTTTGGACAAAGGTGGGCAGCCCTCTTACAATTTGGTAGACGAGGTTGCACTGCAAAGGCAGGAGCTCTGGAAGGTGTGCTGCCTGCTGCAGGGGGGAAAGATGGTCCCAGCCCTCTGTGCCAAGTGTGGCTTTGCTATTCTAGACTGTCATCTGCTGCAAAGGAGACAGGTGATCCTGCCCCATCCTTCCACCCCTTTCCCACCCTCACAGTGCCTACAGCAAGTTTTTTGGAGGGGTCTTCTCTCTCAGAAACAGCACTGTCTTTTATCTGATTGAGATTAAGTTTCTTTCTGCTTTTCTCTTCTCACTGTTGACACACAGAAGAGTGATACCCCCACAGGGACATGCTTCAAATGATGTCAGTTTTGATTTATTATTGTTTAATATCATGTTGCTTACTTCTGCCATTGCATGGAGTTAGCTCAGTTTGGGAAAGACTGCCCTTCTTCAGACAGGACAGATGGTCTGAAAAATAATTTTTTCTCTTGCCTAACTAAATATCCAAGGCAGGCTGTTCTGTCATCAGAGCTTTGCTTAGGCAAGATCTTTCCTTGGCAGAAGTGGTGGGGAAGAAAAGGAAGAGCAAGAGGGGGATGAGTGCACTCTACCACAGCTGAGGTTTCTCAGTTTGTCTCCTTGTCTCCCCTCCACAGAGCCTCCTTCCACTCCTGCCAGTTTCCCAGTGGTTTAATTCAGAGCTGCATCTGGGATGGGGCCAGTGCCAGACACTGCAGGGAAAAGGGGCAGGAAACATGGCTGCAGGTAATTACAAAACAACCTGCTCAAGAGTAGGCTTTTTGCCTTAATCTTTCAGTCAGGGCTGGCTTGTATTCTGGAGAAAGAGGGCTTAGAACTCTCATGTTTTTATTCTACCTCATGTAGCTCTGAATTTTCTTTTTTATGCATTGAAACATCTGATCCTTTTGTGCTTCCTGCAAAGATCTTGGCCTCCCTGATGACAATGATTTCCATCTGTTCTCTCCCTCAGATCATTTCCAGGCTCCTTTTGGTGAGTGTGTGTGTTCGTGGAGTTCTGAGCTCCTGTTTTGTGAATGAGCTCAAGGGCTTGCTGGGAAGACTGCTCGAGCTCTTGCTGCCTCGCAAGCTCCTCGAAGCTCATCTTCCTGTCCTGCAGTTGGCCTGGTCAGTGTAGATGGATCCTCATTTGTGTAGCTGGGTTCTGTTGTGCTTCTAGCCAGAGGGAAGAGCCAAACTGCCAGACTGCCGTTCAGAACAGGGAGTAGAAGGCAAGAGGAGAGGAAGATGACCAGAACCACATGCTCAAGGCCATCTCCACTTTCCATCTTAGCTGGAACACTATCTGACACACACTTTACTCCTCCAGTGTCCACCAGGCAGACAAAGAACACTGCATTTATTGCCACTAACACTTTCAGTATGCAGCTCTCAAACACATAGACCTATATAATCTCAAAATGTTTGCTTATTTTGTTTGGCCTGAATCCTAGAGGACATAACTGTGGGTTTCCGAATATTTAAGGCCAATGCGTTATTTATAAGCCATGTCAGAAACATCCTGAGCATGTGGATTTTTAGTGAGGAGAGTCTGGGTTTGGTATGTCAGCACACCTCGGGTTTGCCATTCTGCAGTGCTGTCTCTGGTGATTGTATTTGAGGTTAGCAATGTCTGTAGTGGTGCTAGTCTCATGACATTCTCTTCTTACTGTCTTCAATCTACTGGCAAACGGCAATGAAATAATAAGGTGGGTAGCAAAGAATCGAGTGAGACCTTGTATGCTTTTGTATCCCTTGCAGTGGCCCCATTTAAACTCCCAACAGCCATCATATCCCTCCTCTCTACTCTCCTTTGGCCCTTAACAGAGCCCTCACCTTTTTCTTCTGAGATGGTGACCACTGTCCTTAGCATAGCACCCAGCCTGGAACCAGATCCCCAGGGAAGAACAGGAGACAGAGAACTGAGCCTGCTCCTCTGAGTACTCCCCTATCCCCCATCTCTCACAGTGTTTAAAAAGGGTTCACCTCCATACTAGCTGCCACATCACTCATCTTCAGCAACCTTTCCCCTGGGATACATGATCCCTGCAGCACAACTGCCTGGCAATCAGCTGAGAGCCAAAGCAATTCCTGTGGCCCACGTTTTCCTTCTGCAGGAGCAATTAGGCTGCTCTGAGACTGTCTTCAGTAGGCTGATGTTATCTCCACCATGACGCAGGCAAGCAGCCCTAAGCCCTTGTAATACCTATGCCAGGGTCACTGTCTCCCTGCTGCCTGTGTGCCTCTACCTGTGAGATAGGCTGAGCTCCAGAACTCTTCCAACTATCTTCGGCTAGCGGACAAAGCCTTTCCTTTAGCAGCACCGAAGCCTGAGAAAGCCTTTCTGCTCTGTGCTTGAGTCAACCCTGCAAGGCTTTTTGGACAGGAGATGCCTCCTGCGCTTCCTGCAAAAGCCATGTTTTCCTGGCATGCTGAGACCAGGGAGGCACTCTGGCTGGTTCTGTAGGGGAGACCTTTAGCTTTCCAACCAAACTGCAGAAGGTCTGAGATTTTGCTGCCCACTAATTGAGACAAGATAAAAGTTTTTGTCAGGGATGCCTGCTCCTGCTGACACTGTCGTATTCAGAGGGTCCGCTCTGCTCGGGTGGTAATTGTGTCTTGGGGTGCTCCCAGCTGCTCTGTGCTACTGCTCAGGGAGAGACGATCTCTACCCTGGAAAGCTTTTACCTAATTAGACAAGACAGATAGGGAGGAAAACAGAAAGAAGGAAGTGGCAAAAGCCTTGCCCAGGGCCACGTGTTGGGTGAGTCGTAGCAGCAGGACGTGAAGCCAGGTCTCGTGATTGCTTGCGCTATGGGTACACATTACCTCTACGACAGGGCTCTGGCACAGCGTGATACCAGAGCCACCCCAGGCTCCACCTTCCAGCCCACCCTTCCCCTGCACTCACAGGCTGCACGAGGGTACTTTCCTATCCTGGAACAAACCCCAGCTTGGCAGAGAAAGCCAGACCTGGCCATGGGTGTGCATGGGAAGACAAGGAGGTGGGTTCTGGCCAGACAGCAGCCGCTCAGAGCAGACAGAGGACTGGGGCACTATTTGCAGTGTGTGGTTACATCTGGGAAAATGAGGGGTATGTGGTCCAGGGCTGGAAGGTGGTGTGGCTGATGCTGGTGATAAATGCACAGGCCCAGGAGTGGTGTGGTGAGCCATTCCCATGTACTGGTGGTGGGTCCCCTTGTCCAGAGAGATCGCAGCATTGACCACTAAGCCTGAGGTCACCTCTCTGAGGCTGTGGTGTCTCGTGCTGCATCAGTCACCATAGAGAGACCAGGGCCAAGCTCCACTCAGGGCACTGGTCCCATTGTACTCTGTTCCTGACCAATGTGGAATTTTTTATGGGCTAAAGAGGCTGGGAAATGGCACCAAAACTACCTGTCTTGCATTGAATAGCTCCTAAGTTAAAATAAACAAGACTACCTATGCTTCTCTGTGTGTTGTGCAACACATTCTCATAGGTCAGTGAGACCCCTCAGCCCTGCCCTGATCCCACACTGGTAAAGACTCTATCCCATATCGTCCTGTTTTGCTGAAGAGTTGAGAGGTTTGAGTGACAGGACATGGAAAGAGACCAGTCCAGGCTAAGGCCCTTCTTGCTGAGCTATTTTATTCTTCTATCCATGATTATTTGGGATGCATCAAGATCCTTAGTTTTACATTCTGGAAGAACACATTATATCTTGTGGTGATTGCAAGTTCTTTAAACAGCAAGCCAAGGCCTTGCAAAGGAGGGGAAGGGCAGGGGTGAAAGAAAATTACCCTGAACTGTGAGACAGCAAGTGGAAGAAAGATCCTTATTTCAACTGTTTCAGCAGAATTTCTTCTAGATACCAGCAACCACACAGGGTTGCTTACTGCTCCCCAGAGCCCTGAAGCATGAATAGGACAGTAGGTAACTTAGGAATGATGTGTTTCCAGTGAGCTGGGAGGACCATGGCTACTGGGCTTTGGATTCAGCCTGGTCTGCAAGCCATTTCAACACATACATGCTTATATGTTATTGCCCACAGGATTTTCCATTAGTGTGACTCCTTTTGCCACATTCAGCTATTTCTGATGTGTGGGAGCACCTGGCATTTGGCTTACAGGCTTTGTTCATTGAGGTAAGTCAGCTGGGGCAAGAAACAAGGGATTTCACCTTTCTCCCTGATTAGATGAACCAGTCCAATGCAATTAAGCAGCTTAGCTCAAGGCAACAGAAGCCATTATCACTGGGCCCCTCTGCTGTGCTTGAACTCTGTTATCCACGCTAAAAATGTCAGAGAAAAAAAAATTTCCCTTCTCTCCCTGGCGTCTCCCTGGCGCTGGCTGAGTGGCAGGTGCATATCTGAGATACCTCCATGTGCATCTATCTGATCATCTTCTCTTCCCACTTCAGGCTGTCTCATTTGAGGTGGGGTGGGAGTTGGTCTCACGAGAGAGCAAGAACACCTGGCCATGTGTGACTCTGGGCCCTCCTTGTGGAAAACCTCTTCTTTTGGCAGCCTTCCTACCTCTCAGGGAAAGAACTCAGCTGCTGAAGGCAACATTCAAAACTCTCCACCTGCCCCTTAGGAAACAGCAAGGGTTAAGAAGTCCTTCTCTGAGTTCTTTGTGCTTCTTCATCCTTTGTCTCCACTAGGCCTGCAGCAGAGCAGAGGGGATGCCTGTGGAAGGCATGTAAAACACTCTAGTTTCAGGATAATCCTATGACTTTTTATCTGAGCCTGATCTTGACATGTACTGCAGGACTGGGAGCGATTTTGCCGATTGGTATAAATATTGCAAGGACTATTGTCTTCTGTTTACAAACATTCATGCTGCAGTCCCACTCCCCCTTATTTGGGCAAAAAATGTGTAACATTCAAAGAAAAACAGACACAGAGAAGCATTCATGTATGTACACACATACATACCCGTGCAATGCACAGAACCAATTCTTATACCTAGCCCCAAACACAACTGATGCTTGAGGGCAGGGTGCGTTCACTCCTGTTCAAAACCTCAAACCATCTCTTACTTCACAGCTGGTCCCTGGTTGATTTCCTATTTACCCAGATGTCAGTAAGCACGGACCTGTTACTCAGACAGGTTTCCCAGTAATAACTCATTTTGGGTTTTCACATTCAGGTGCTATTATCACCCATTCCTGTATTAATAAAGACAACTAAGGGCCTGTTTTTAGAAAAAAATATCTCTCCAGTAGAGATGCCTCTAATCCATCTTGCTAGTTAGAAAGTTCTCAGTGTCCATTCGGCAAAACAAAAGTTATAGTCCAGTGGTTGCTTCCAGCTAAATAACCTAAGAAGGTGTCCCAAGCTCTCTGAAACAGATGTGGACATTTCCATAGCACTTCAAACACCGCTTTTGCTACTGGCTGTGAAATGTTCCTGCAGGAGATGTTGGCATATATCATAGCAGCTGCAGCATATGATGCTTTGGAGAACAGGACAGCAGAGCTTGAGAGTCAGGGCATCGAGAGCAGAGTCTGAACCCAGGCAGGAAAGAGCAGGGAGATCTGTGGAGGTAAAATAACCCACTGCATGCTGAAGCACATAACCTCCAACAACACAGACTTCTGTGGACATAATTAAACCACACGGTGACACCTTTCTCTTTCTTCTAAGAGATACGAGTCTCACACTTTCACACTGGGAGAAGATCAAAATGAACTGGTTGGGTTTCAAGGTGAGCAGCTGTGGAGAATTAAGTAGGAATATGAGCTCTTATCCTCATGAAAGACCTCTGATTAGAATTGAAGGTCTCATCCCGTTCCTTGAAGAGATTGCATGAGATTTAAGAGCAAAGCTACAGCATGAGCAATAGAATTTGCTGCCTAATGGGCAGAGCTCTAGGCTGACAGGAGAGCTTTCTGGTGGGTTAGATAACTGTCTGCAGGAGCAAAGGACAATCACAAACCTTCCCACCTTCTGTCTCACACATGAGGGCACTTCAAAGCTGCTTTCTCTGGCTATGATACCTGGTGAGCAAAATGGAACACTTGTATTACCTGCATGCTTCTGCCTGTGGGAGAGGAATGAGGAAAGAAGGAGTCCCATAGGGCAGATATTAGTCAGACTGCCTCAGGTGCTACTAAGAGGTTTTCAATACCTCCACAAAATGTTTGTGTAAGAGAGCGAGCAACTCCAAGTTTACATTACTGTGGGCTGGGGACCATGGCTGCTGGTGTGGAGTCTGACATTTGGGTAAGAATCATAGAAT
>VXAY01002312.1:3329-62685 GCA_013399855.1 Oxyruncus cristatus
GTTGTCTCCCCGGCCCGCGCCGGGAAGCGCGGGCTCGGCTCGCCTCGCCTCACCGCCCGCCGCCAGCCCTGCTAAGAGGATTGCCTTTCCTTTAATATCCACGCCGGTTCATCCCCAGCTGCGGCGATCCCGCCCGGCAGCCCCGCCAGCGGCCGCCCGGGGTGACAGGCACCGCTGTGTGACAGAAGCCCGGGGGGGCTGGCACGGCCCGCGCCTTCCTCAGCGGCTGCCGCGGTTTTGGGGAGCTTCTCGGGATGTCACGAGGCCAGTCGAAATGTTCTGCGGCTGATGGTGTGTACTGCTTAGGAAGACGGTGCCGGTTCTGGTGGTGCTGTAGCCTGGAAAAGAACAACGGGTGAAGTCGAAGAGAATTTGCAGGAACTCCTGACCAAAGATGAGGGCCTTACTGGCCACTGTTTGTTTTGTTCATCTTCATTAATGAAAGCCGATAAGTATGGATGTTCCACACGAATAGCTCCTGTGTAGCTGTTGGGTTTCTTAAAACAGGACCATAGATACAGATATTAAACATAGCAGAAAAGGATTTCTGTATGACTATATATAGCAGCTGTGTCTGCCCTTAGTACAGTTTGCAATAAAGCTGTTCCCAGCATGAATTTTGGAGACATGGTTGTCAGTAAGCATTGCAAGTCATCTCTTTTGAGGGCTAATAAAACCCCTCTAGCATATATCCTGTGTTGTAATACACCCTAGGTAATAGCACTCTGGAGAATTAAGAGAGATTATTTTATGACCGTATTTCTTCTATTTCACTGCCTATAAATCCCCACCTTTTTGCCACACATTGAATTCTCGGGAGCTCTAATGGCATAAAAATTGCAACAATTATTATGTAGAAAAGTCTTATACATAATCATGTTAGTCTTTAAGAATCTAATAGTTTAGGCTGTTGCAGGCTATTGATGAATTTTCTGTTTGAATTACTCCTGTCTAGCTCATGAGGGCTTTTCAATACCAAAGTCATGATGCATTTCCATTCTTGCAGATTTTGACTGCAACTGTTTTTGAGTAAAACACATAATATGCTCTTTAATAATTTGGAAAGATCTGATGACGTTATGGTGTGAGTTGATCTGGGTTGGTAGTTGAAGCCTAAAAATGCTGATAATTTCCTTGTGTCTTTGTCAGTGTTGCTGTGATTAACCGTCTGGAAAAGCACTGGTTCAGGTCTTAATAATCACATGTACTGGTTCCAGCCGTGACTGTTCAAATGTGGGAGGTCCTGCTCACAGAAATAGGCGGGCATACCAAAGAGAATACCTTAATCGGAGTACCTGAGGTACCTGGTACCTGCTCATGCACCAGCCCCTGGGTAGCTGCCTGAAGCCCAACCGGTGCCTTGGGTACAAACCGGGGATGCTGGTAGGCTTTGACAGATGGGCTGCTCTACCTTCGTGTTGGTGATCAGCCATGGTAACAAGGGGAAAATTTGTCTGGCTTGATCTGCATGTGTTGCAGTCAGACATCTGGCAATTTTGGCCTCATTTGGCATCTGTGGTGGTAATTTTCTTATGTCAGTTGTCTAAAAGTTCCTTATTTACCGGGTTATGTACAAACTGCTAGTGGCTTGACACAGAGTAGGTCACAGTACTAGTGGCCTGATACTGAACAGGTCACAATACTATGCAGCTCTGTATCCTTGCCTCCTTTTTCCTGGCATGCATGTGTAGTTATTGCAATGAGCTGTGCACATCTACTCTCTCATGCCTACATTTCTGATTAGTTTTGAGTTCCTTTATGGTTATACAACATAAAATCCTTCATTATTTCTGCTAAAACTTTACTTAAAAAAAAAAAGACCCCCGAATGGGAATGATAGAGAATGGTTGGGGTTTATTTGTTTTGGGTACTTGATGACAAGTAAATTATATCTAGGAGTTGAAAATCTATGATTCCAGATGGTATGAACAGGATGGCATTGTGACAGGTATGTAATATCACACTGGCTTAAAGAGATTTTTTTATACATTCTGAGTTACTTTATCTTGTTGTTTATATTGGCTTTGGGCACCTTCAGTTTACTTGATGTATCCTTATAGTTCAATGTTTTTATAAAGCATTTATCCATAATTTTCTCTTTGTTATTGATGCAATGTGTGTTTTAAAAACACAGAGTGGCTCTAAAACATGAACCTTTATTTATGGAAACTGTTTTTCTAGTGATGCTATCATTACCTCCAGTTCCTTACAGTCCAGAATAAGTGTAGGTAGTGCATGTGCCCATAGTGTGCCTAATCATTCTCTGTATGACAAAAGCTAAATAACTGGAAAATATCTTGTATTGAGCAAATCTGTCTGTCTTGTCATAGAGGTGTTCAGTTGGAGAGTTGTGTAAAAAATAATTTCCATACACCATTCACTTGGTGTTTTTTGTCGTAGCACGTGCCCTGGCACCCTGATTTTGAATCAGTGTGTTCCACTAGGCTTCACTGCATTTCTTCAATGACTTGTCCTCCAAAATTCAGGCAGTGTGGACATACTGAGGTTGCAGCATCTGCTGGAAACTGCCAACAGTCAGCTGAAGAATCTGGATTACAGTTTTAAAAGCACCAGATCAATTTAGGAGCCATAAAAGTAAATGAAATGCCATTGTGTTTAAAGGGCTGTTTAAAATGAAACCAGAAAAGATGTATTGGTAACCAAGGCTGGCCAAGTCAATTCTGAGAACAAGACTACTTGGATGAAAGGGCTGAGTTTGTATTCCTAGGTTCCTCTGTAAATTTCAGTTTAAGCTGAGAACCCAAAATATAGCACTACTTATCTCCTTGTGCTCTCTTCTATATCCCAACAACTCCCCAAATCGAATAGAATAGTTCAGCTGGAAGAGACTTACAATGATTATCTCATCCCACTGCCTGACCATTTCAGGGCCAACCAAAAGTTAAAGCATGGCTTTAAGGGCACTGTCCAAATGTTTCTTCAACACAGACAGGCATGGGACATCAAACACCCCTCCAGAAAGCCTGTTCCAGGTTTTGACCACTTTCTGGGTAAAGAAATGTTTCCTCATGTCAAGTCTGAACTTCCCATGATGGATGCACCTTTAAGCTATTCCCACGTGTTCTGGCACTGGATACCAGGGAGAAGAGCTCAGCAGCTCTTCACTTCCCCTCCTCAGGAAGCTGCAGGGAGCAGTGAGGTCACCCCTCAGCCCCCTCCTCTCCTAACCAGACAAACCCAGTACCCTCAGCCTCTCCTCAGAGCCCATTCCTGCCAGTCCTTTCCCCAGCTTTCTCAGGACACATTCAAGAACCCTCACACCCTTTTTAAATGATGGGGCCCAGAACTGCACACAGTACTCAGCTGTCACTGCACCAGCACTAAGCACAGCGGGATAACCAACCTCTCTTGGCTGGCTGGTGATGCTGTGTTTGATGCACCCCAGGATGTGGTTTGCCTCCTCGGCTGCCAGGGCACACACTGCTGACTCCTGCTGAGCCTCCTGCCAACCAGCACTCCCAGAGGCTCTTCTGCAGGGCTGATCTCCTGCCAGTCCTCTCCCAGTTTAGACTCGTGTCTGGAATTACTCCATCCCAGGTGCATAATTTGGCATTTGGTTGGTCTTGTTCAGTTTCATGTCACTGGTGATTGCCCAATGCTCCAATCAATCCATATCCCTCTGCACGGCAAGGCCTCCTGTCCCATGGGAGAGGCAGCACCACCTCCCAGTTTAGTATCATCACCAAACTTACTACCTGTGCATTCAACTGCATCCTCCAGATCACTGATAAGAAGATTGAACAGAACTGGCTCTAGAATTGAGCCTGAGGTACACCTGGTCACCTGACAGATACTGGTCTATTCACTGAAACACTTTCAGCCCTGCCCTTCATCCAGTTCTTCACCCAGGGCACTGTGTACCAGCTCATTGCACTGTTGGGCAATTTATCTGGAAGACTGTTGGGAAGAACAGTATCAAAAGCCTTTCTAAAACACAGAAAAACTACATCTACCACCTTCCCTTCATCCAGGCAGGTGACCTTATTGTAGAAGGTTATTAAATTAAATAGGACTTTTCCTTTGTTAACCCATGTTGACCATGCCTCGTGACTGCATTGTTCTTTAAATGTCTTTCAGCAGAATCTGGTATGATTTTCTCCATATTTTTTTTCAGGAACTGTTAAGACTAACAGGTATGTAGTTTCCTTGGTCTTCTCTCATGCCCTTCTTATAAACAAATGTAACGCTGGCTAACTTCCAGTTGGTGGGACCTCTGAAGACCTTTGGTAGATGTTTAGATGCTGTAACGTCTGCAAGCTCCTTCAGTACTCTGGGATAAATCCCATCAGACCCAATGGACTTAGTAACATTCAATTGATACAACTGGTCCCTTACAATTTCAGTGTCCTCAAATGGAAAGTCAGTGTTTCAGTGGTCCTGGTCCTCTGAAAACCCAAGGTAGCATCATGGACATTAGCTCCGTCACACAGAGGGGAGAGTTATTATGGGTAGTTTCTGGGCTACCAGCTTGGTTTCCTCCATGGCCTGAGAGAAAAGTAACAGCACAAGGTTTGTTCTTGGAAGCCAGGTGGCAGAGGCTGTGTCAGGGATGCTCAGCAGCTTTGCCCAGTGCATGGCAACCAAGGGCAGGAACAGCACCCTGGGCACAGGACTTCCTTGAGGCCAGGACCCCAAAGGCCCTCCTCTGAAGGATGCTGTGTGGAGTGCTGGTGAGTGGGGAAATGGCAGGAAGGGCTGCACATGGACGATTCTCTCACTCTCATGTCACAGTGTTACCTGCAATGCAGCAGTGCCCTGGGGGCAGGATAAAAGAGAACATCCTCCCCTGTCCCACTGTCAAAGCTGGCCTGGAGCCAGCCCACAGACATCCAAGAGGAAGTCCTTGAGGAGCTGATGGAATTACTTGAAAGGAGGAAAACTGGAGGCAAGGGCAGCTGCTAGTGTCACTCAGCCTTTGGGGGACAGAGGCCCATCAGAAGAGCCAGCAACCCCTGGAGGTGCCTCAGGCTGTCAGGCCTCTTCAGATGGATAGCCATAGTAAGTTCAAGTGAATGCCTTCTTGAGGAGCACTGCAGAGCTTGCTGTCCTCAGCCTCTTTGGAGCCAGGGGCAGCTGCTGTAAGAAATGGGATACAGAGATGTTGCCAGGGGTCCTAGGCATTTGTAGCACCCAGTGGTGCCCTGTCAGGTGTGGGAAGGATTCTAGACCCTCAGGTTGATCAGGCTGAGGACATTTGGCCACTCTCAGAAATCCCTGAGATGGCTTCAGGTTGAGGGAGATAGGGCTTAGGCTTAAGGTTGGACTCTCAGAGGTCTTTTCCAACGTAGTTGATTCTGTGATATCCTGGAAGGTGTGACCAACCCGTGGGACAGGAGACAGGTCTTGCTGACATGCTCAGGGCAGCTGATTAGTGACATTGGGATCAAGAAGGAGTTTTCCCCCAGCACTGAGCATGACCACTTGTCAGGGCTCTCCAGTCCCTTTTGACTAGGTTGCTGCCTATTGCTCATGCACCACGATGACCTTTTGTGCCCTGTAGATGAGGGGAAGAAGCCTTTTTTTCCCCACCATGGTGGGCTGCAAGTGTCTTAGGGTTTTCTTTATCTTCCTCTGCAGCATGGAGCACAGCCTCTTGCCAGGGCTCCTTTGGGCCATTTTGGCCAGGTGCTGGCTACTCCTGCACCATGAAGATGGCCCTGGTGCCCCTCATCCAGAGGGAGGAAGCTTTCTAGACTGCCAGGGTGGGCCCAAGTGTGGTCTCTGGATGTTGCTTCTTGTCCTTCATAGCACTGAGCACAGCCCCTTGTCAGGGCTCCTCTGGGCCCCTCCAGCTTGGTTCTTCTTGTCTGTTCCCCTCACACCTCCAAGGCACCATTCGTGCCCTGTCTCTCTCTGGACTCTTGCCCATTGTAAACTTGAAGTGGGAGTGAGCTCTGCTCTTCACTTGGCTCTATTTTCCCAGGGGTTCTTGCTTGTGCAAAACAGCCTGTGCTTGGAAGGGCTCCAGGCTTGCTGCCCCATCCAGAGCTGCCACTTTTCAGCTCTCCCTGCCTGCAACACAAGCACAGGGCAGGCACAAGAGTGCTTTTCATGCATCCCTGTCCAGGAAGCATGGCAGCAAAGCAATTTTTGGAAGGCAAAATTGTGCCTGTCGTTGATGCTTGTCATACACTGGAAAATACCTCACAGTACCACACACCTCTTCTTCTGACCTATATTCCTGCTGCTGCTTTTTGTGTCTCTTGTGTTCGCCAGACTGCAAAGGATGTATTTTCAAACTAAACTAAGAAATGCATCAGCCTGCTTCTGGCTACACATGCATGTTGTGTTAGTGCTTGTGATCATCAACATCTGAAACAGATGGAGAAAAATAAAATTAAAATATCATGTTTCCAGCTAACCTGTGTATTATGTGTCCTTGTAAATGTTTTTGAAGCTGAACCCCCCCCCCCCCGTTGCGTCAGAGAAATAAGTCTCATTGTTATTTGACTCATGGTAAGTACAGGAAATAGAACAGTTATGCTATGTTACACCCAGAATTCTGCATGGCAAGCTATGACCCAGGTCTGAGGGCTCCATCCCAGAGAGCTGCTCTCTGCATTACCGGTCCCAGACCCATCCAGGAGACAGGGACAGAAAGGGGCACACTACCAGCATGGCTCAGGCAGGAACTGAAGGCCCCACGCTGAGCTGGAATACATCCCCATGGCCCTTGGCAGGTAGGAAGAATATATTTGAGTAGAATAGAATAGTTCAGCTAAAAGAGACCTACAATGATCATCTGGTCCCACTGCCTGACCACATCATGGCTGACCAGAAGTTAAAGCATGGCTTTAAGGGCACTGTTCAAGTGCCTCTTCAGTACTGACAGATGACAGACATGGGTCATTGACCACCTCTCCAGTAGGTCTATTCCAGGGTTTGACCACTGTCTCATAATAAACTCCGCTGATGCTGTCACAATGCTTCTGAAACTCTGTTCCAGTAAGGCTTTTTCCTGGACCTTTCTTGTGTAGCTCTTGAAAATCCAACTCATGCATTTTTTGGTGTTTAACTTCTAAGTCAGCAGTATATTTGGTTTCATCTGAAAGTTAAACTGTAAATACTCCAATTTATGAGAACTTTGGAGGTGTAACTAGGGTTTAAAATGTTGTAATGGAGAAGATTCCCTAAAGGGAAAAGATAAACTTCTGTCTGGGAGGGATATTTGGTGATTCTATACAGGTCGTGTCCTGCTCTGGGGTAGGAGATAGGTATCTGCAAGAATATACTTGTGGAAGGCATGTTACATACATTATGCCTGTGCTGACCTGTTTGCAATGTGATGAGACGGTTCTGGCAACCTTGGGTTCATAAAAGAAAATTAGTGTCTAATGATTTAAAACTAACCCCACAGATATTATAAAATCTATTACACTGAAGTCATTACAGTATTATGACAGACCACAACATTTGGGACCCTGCTGGCACAAGCACACACAATGATGTGGCAACTTCGTCTCTGAAGAGCTAATTCCTGATCTCTGAGTTTACGAACAAAACCAATTACAAGACAATAATTTCTCATGTGAATGGTATGGTCTAAACTATGCAGATCAGAATTTTCTAGCTTCAGGTGCCAGTGTAATGAAAACTTGAATTTTGTTTTTGAATTTTTTTTTTTAATAGAAATTGTAGAAAAGGAGTGCAAGTGGCCATCTGACCCATTTTACCAAATGAAAGTGGAATTAGCTGTACTTAGATTTATTTGTGATTAGGAGTGATTTTCTAGCCAGCCTTTTTAAGTTTATAATGATGGAGATTTTGCAACTTCCCTAAATTGATCTGTGCCTTTACTTAGGCACCTCCAGTCAGAAAGTTCTCATCTCATTTAATATAAATGGGGGTTGTTTTTTGGTTTTTTTTTTTGGGGGGGGGGGTTGCAATTCAAGTCCCTTGTTCCCTTTTCTAGCTTTCCTCATTGTAGAGGAATCTGTTCTTTCTTCTTGCCTCAAAATTTAGAAGTGGTCTTCCTCTTTTGTCAGGATTCTCTATGATCTAACTGGAGTTATTACGTAACCCTCCCAGTTTGGCCAAACTCTTAGTAAAAAGTAGCTCTTATTAAAATATTGATTGCTTTCAATTATTTTAGTTTTTAATGTACACATTAAAACATAAAGGTAGATTCTGGTTGTTGGGGTGTGAAGCGTGGGAAAAAGGGAGAGAAAAGCCCCAGGGCTCCTTCCTATTAAGTTCTTATATGATATTTTCCCTGCTTCGTAAAGAAAGGTACTCTGTTTCTCCACAGGTCAAGAAAGTGCTGTTTCTTGAGTTTTATGAGGAACCAGCTCTGTATTCAGTTACCAAAGCATTATTAGTATCAAGGTGGCCTCCTCCCCTGTGCTTGCTTGATGATTTTATCTTTTCTCATCTATTCTTTCCTATTTCCTTTTTAGTTCTTGAACATGCATCCCTTCCTCTGCTCTTCTCTTTACACTTCACTTAGACCATCTCTTTAAAATAAAATAATTCTTTTAAAAATCTACTGTTAATTTGTTAGGTTTGGGTCTGGACTGCTTTCTTCACTACATCTTGCCCCTGTAGAAGTTCATCTGTTTTGCATTGTCGTATTTTCTAAGCCCGAATGTTTCTGACTCAAGGACTGCCCCACGCTGGCTGTCAGTGAAGCTGTCATCAGTGGTCTGCAGCCACTCCACAGTGAATGCCATCTTTCTGTTGTGGCACAATTAAGAGTGTGACTTTATGGGCATGTAGTGGAGAGGTGTTGGGGTTTTTAAATACTTATTTGCATGCGGGGCATGTAGGGGAAAAATTAAAATGTGATACTTATATTAAACCCGTACAAATCTGTGTGTGAATGCTATTTCTTAAATTTAAACTAGACTTCCTGCTGTTCATCTTGCCATTGTCACCTAAATTCTTGTTAGTGTATATGGGTATCCTTTCACAGCCACTCTATGCAATTTGGATGTAATTTTTAAATACATAAGAGACACTGCTGAAATGGATGTGCTGTGAGCGTGAAATGATTTTTCAAAGCAAAGTTGCCAGTAATTTTAAGTATAGGACAAATTTCAGTCCTGTCAAAATCATAAGGAATGGTTAATGAGGGTAATCAGAGAGGAAAAAATTTAATTGATTGCCTCATGTTTTTCAAATCTGTACTAACCACATTCTTGTCAGAGGGGAGACAGAAGCTGTGGATCAAAGGCAGAACAAAGCAAAAGAAAAATTCATGGGTGTACTGAGGCCTGAAGAAAGAACATAGCTCAGTTTAGAGGCAGGTTGGTCTTGGACAGGCTTAGTGCAGGTGTCCCCATGGCTGACCTTGCTCAGGGAAGAGATGCATAGGGAGAAAAGTGCACGGTAGTAACTGGAGACAGGCAGAGCTGGTTGCTGCCACCACAGCATGGTCCCTGGAGGACCACGTTCAGGAAATGGTAAAGGAATGGATTCATTCTGTGTGAAGTAGTGAGTGGAAAACAAAAACAACAACAGCAACAACAACAGGATAAGGTTAACATCCAGGTGAGAAGATGGCTGGCTGAGGGCCAAAAACAAGCTGTGCTTTTGGAGATGAGATGTGAATTTGAAATCTGGAATTTGGATTTAAAGAAATGTGGAAGTATAGCAGTGTAGGGAAATTTCTTTGATTTTAAAAAATAGTACAAACCTCCCTCTCTATCCTCCTTGCAAACTGCCAGAATGTAATTTTATTGATAGAACAATATTTAATTTATTTAATTCTCAGCCAAAATCCTCAGGCAGAGTTAGTATCAGGGATAGTTGTATCTTCTGTCATGTTTGTTCAACTCCCCTCTTCCTTCCTTGTCCCTCTCTTCTCCTGTCATCCTTTCCTTGATGCTTATTCTTTCTCTTCCTCTCTTGTGTGTAACCAAACAAGTTGTTGCAGACATAATCACCAAAACTATTTAGAAAATTATTTGATTTCTCTTACTTCACAGGTGAACCTAGCTGCACACATCAGAGGTGACTGTTTAAAAATCGATACTCAGCCTCCAAACCTTGTAGGCTATCAAAGAATACTGAATGTTCATTTTGTTTTATTTGTCTCCTGTTGTGCATGAGAGGAAGGACAGATGGTACCGCTGGAAGAGGGCTCTATTCCCTCAGGGTCTGCAGGGCTGACCAAGGTTCCCCTGTGTAGGGGAAAGCTGGGAATAAAGTGACAGCAGCTCACATATTCAGTGCTAAGTATGTGGAGAAAAACTGGAAGACAGGAAAGGAGAAATGGAGAGCAAAGTTGCCTGGTAATTAAGACAGCAGTGCCAGAAGTGCAAATGTGAAAGCTGAAGGAGCCTGCAATGGGATGCATTCATTAGCTGTGTTTTTATTGGGAGATCCAGCTGAGTCCACAGGAACTTCACCCAAATGGTAGCCTTAGGGTTTAGTCCAGCAGTATTGTCACGTCAGATTCAGTGAAGTCAAGGTGCTGTGTGTATCCCAGGGCTTTTGAACTTACTCCTGCTCTCTGTTCTTGTACTAAAAAGCCCTCCTATGAAATTTGTGCTTCCAGGGTCTGAAAAGCCTGTTTCAGAAAAGGCAAACTTCACTGATGTTTTGCAGAGCTGAAGAGGGTTTTATTCTTAACACCACCCTGGCATCACATTTTCCTGTATCATCAGTCGAAGATCATATTTGTTGCAAGCATAGTGCCAAGCATCTTTTATACAAAGTTTCATATTAGGGTAAAAATAAATAGTAATTCAGAAATTGGCTGAGAATCTAGATTGATTTGACAGCCAAGCTGAGAAGCAAATCAGGAAGAAATTCAGGCAACCCTTAGATGACGAAAGCATGCCATTTGAAGGACATCCTAACTCCTAAACGAGTCACTCCTCCCAGAGTCAGGACTAGCAATATGGGACAATGGGGAGGAACAAACTTTGTCAAATATGGTTCAAATATGGACTGAAAAAATATTTTGAATCAAGAATACGTGATTACAGACTGCAGGATGAATACAAACTTGAGTACGGTGTGTTTTTCTTAGTGTTTCAGCTTGGATTGTGCTGTTCAGTTCTGGTTTCTATAGTGAGGGCTGGTTTCTATAAGCAGTGTTTATCTGGAAAAGAAGTAAAAAGACTGGACCCCATTAGAAAGGGTATTTTAAAGGAGGCACTGTGCAGTGTTGAGGTTGCTAAGTCACTTCTCTCAAGGTTTTGTTTTTGTGAGCAATAGATAATATTTTTACCTCTAGCATCTGATTTTCAGTTTGTCTCAAAGCACTTATACCAATGTCCATTTGCTAATGCCCATCAGTAGCCCATCCTACCAAAGGCTTACCGTGAGGTATGCTGATTAATAATGGTGTTGGATTGCTCAGTAGCATCTGTTGTCAGAAGTGTTGGTGGGATTGAAGTAGTCATGTAAACCCGACTCAGACTTTTGTCTTCTCTGACTCAAAGAAGGGTATTTTTTACACTCTCTTATATAGAAAGATTCCTTACTTGCCTGAAAGAAGTGACCAACCAAGCAAATTTGATTATGCATTGATGCATCTTAGAATTTTTTGCACATTTAATGGATTTTAAAAAAAGGCTGTGTAAAGTCATTCTCAAATGCAAAGCACTTCTGTCATTCTGAAGCTCAGGGTATTTTCAGTTTTTCTTCAGAAAAGGTGCTGTCATTACATGTTGAGAAAAAAATACCCAAAGACTTCTGGAGGATTGTGATGGATCCCCATTTTTGGGGTTTTTTTTTAAGTCTTATTAAAAAAAAAGCGAAAATAGGAGAAGGATGGGGGAAGGCTTTCTAAAAGCGTCACAAACTCATTTCTGCTTGAAGATGTGTATACCAACAGGTTATGTCTACATCTAAACAAGCTTTAGCTATACCAGTAGTGAGCAGGATGTTTCTGATCACAACAAAATTACTTTTTGAACTACTAAAAAGTGTTAAAAATAGAGGTTAAAAACCCAACGTTTTTAGCTCTAAGACTTCCAAAAGAGCTCAGTTCCCACTGGCTTCCTCATTTAATTTCAAGTTGTTGATAACTCAGTTCCTCATTCACAAACATGCCTTTCTGCGCTGCTAGCACCTGTTTAAATGTGGTTTGAGGGTACTTTGTACCCCTCAGTTATCTAGAAATTATGACTGGGGAGACCCAAAGAGTACAGTTTCGGGTTACTCTGGCAAAGCATGCTGTGTTGTTTGCATTCTTATCTCTGTCCAGTGTCTCCTCTACCAAAGCAGGAGCTCTCCAAGCCTTCATTTGGTGTGGCATGAGGTGAGGACTCACCTGAAGGGTGTAAAGTCCCATGCCTCTGCATTGCGGGAGAGAGGGATTGCATTTGTATTCACCCAGATCTGCATCTTAAACACAGCCTGGTCCTTATGGTATTAGCAAAATAAACAGAGAGCACATTGTTTTCTATCCCTAACATAATGCCTTTGCTTTTGTGCACAGAGACTTTAGGGCCAGTTGCTGAACAGTTACAAACTAAAGACAGGTAAAAGCCATACACTTGACACTGACATAGGGTCAGGCTGGGCATCCATTGAAGTGAAAGAGAGTAATCATTGGAATCGTTGGAAAACTTAACTGAGCACTGGTCTGTTTGTGCTTTACCACATTCACTCTGAGGGTCTGCCTGTCCTGAAAGAGATACACAAAGATTTTCTTCATAGATCTTCTTCCACAACAAAATGTAACTTCTATCTAAAGTTTTAGGAAAACATTACACATCCTATACAATAACCTTTTTCATATTACTTAGGTATTAAGATTAAAAAAGTTGTCTTTCATATTTGCAGTCCTAAGAGAATTTTGTCATAACTTTATTCCAGTATGGAGAGTAAGCACACTCATGTAAACATGATAAATATCTATCATTATCATATAATCATATGAAATGAACCTAGACAGATGACTGGATAACTGTGTGATGCTATGAGAATTAAAGAACTCAACTTTAAAGCATTTTTATTCTAGTAAACAATAAAGAATACCCATTAGTTTGTGCTGATACAGGACTAATGGTTAACAAAGGCCAGTGTCTCCATGTGAGAATTTAAGTTTTAGTGGGGCTACCTATTTGAAATTAAAGAGAAAATTGGTAGCTTCTTACTATCTTTCCACATGCTAAAAAATAAGAAAAGAGAGGATTGGTGGTTCAAATCTGGACAAAAATCAACACTGATATGTCTGACGTAAAATGTTTTATAGCTGTATAAAAAAATAAATTTAAATTTACAATTAATATCTCATGTTTTTATAAGAGCATGTCTGTAGAATATAAAATCCAATTATTCTTTGTGTTATGTAAACCTGAGCTATAGGAAAGAGCATAATAATTTCAAAGAAGTATTTTTTTTCTAAACCTGGATGCGTGGGTGTGTATTGTTACTTGGTCCATAACATATGCAGTAGCTAATTTTACCAGAGACATGAAAAAATGGCTGTTCTCCCATCTGGGATCTCACTGATACTTTGGTTTCTGATGAGCATAAGAATGATATTTTTCCTTCCTCACCTCCTCAAAAGAAAAGGCTGTGGTTGATTTGTATTGGATAAATCAGGGGAATGATCCTTCATTGACATAAGTCTCTCTGTGATTCACACTTATACCAAGAGGTATTTTACTCTATCAGTGGTCTTATGGAAATATATGGAACTATGCAGATTACTCCCATGTACATATAGCAGGAAGAAATGTGCAAAAATACAATATCAACCAGCTTTCCAGTAAGGCTCCATTTATTCCCTTTGCCTTTTTGTAATGTTTTAAGTTGTTTTAATACAAACACATTTTTTAAAAAATAATTCAGATCAGAGACTCTCCTTAAGAAATAACAGTTACATCCATCATAGTATTTAGTATTTATGCCTGTTGCAAATGGTGATGAATTCGGTATCAAATTGCTATAGTAGCTATCTTTTAAAGATCTGATTCTACTCATGTTGATTTTATTTGCAGCAGGATGAGGCTCTGCAGGTTAAATATAATCCAGTTCACCATGTTAACAGGATTTAGTACTACCTGAGCTCTTTGTACTGGCTCTGCATTGGATTTAAATTGTAGCTGGTTGCATACCTTTCTGCAAATCACACCTGTGCTTATAGGTGTAGTAATGTGCACACATATATATTCTGAGGCAAGAGGAATTTTTACTTTGAGGAAGTAAACGTTGTGAAGCCACACTGGGACATCTTGAGCAGTTATAAGCTGGGGTTTCTCCTTGCTTTGAGAGAGTTTGACTGGCTATGCCAGCAACAAGTCTATTGTGGGATCATAAACTTCTTGGTTGACGTTCCCTGGCCTGCATAAATCAATACTTCTAAGCTACTGATACTGTGAGTTTTGTGGCTAATTATAACTCTTTCAGCAAATTTGAGTAAACCTGCACAGCTACTGCATCCAACTGGAGGGAAATGCCTGACACTGACTTGTGCCAATGTTTTTCAAGAGTTCACTTGCTCAAGCTGTTTTCTTGCTCCCTTTGCAACAAACACCTATGTACAAATACAGAGATCTCAATAGATCAGTCTGGGACCGTCTGTCACTGGTTTTAATCTTGCTAATTTTTACTTGCCCGTTTGTACCAATCAGTTGGAATATCAATGCAGTTTGATTGTTTCCTTTTCTTTTTCTGTACCTCAATACCTTATTTTATCTGTTCCACTTCACTTGAGGCCTGGCTGAAGGTGTGTAATATGTAGGCTAGACCCAGTTGTCAGCCTAAAAGACAATCCTTCTTCCCCTGCTTTGATTTTTTTTTTTCAGAATAAATGCAAACTCTGTATGTTGATTTGTTCAATTAAAAAAATAGAACAGCCACATAACCTCCCATGGCACAAATCAGAAAAGGACAGTGTAGCAGGTTGTTTTTTTCATATTTGGGAAAAAAAGGTGGGGTTGGAATTTTTTTATCTTACAAAATAAAAAGACCTAACATCAGTTTAATAAAAATGAGAGCAAATGTTTTCCCCTCCTTTCCCTTTCATGAGCATTTCTCAATGCGTTCCTCAATCACATATATAGCCTGTACAGTCCCCATTCCCATTCCTGCCTCTTCCTCTCTCTGCCATTCAGATCAGCAACTGATCCTTCATTTAAGAAAACAGTAGAATGTAGAATAACGTATGTTGGAAGAGATGCTGACTCATCCACCTCCACTTCAGAGCCGGGACAATGTCGAAGCTAGGTCAGGTTGCTACAGGCGACCAGTGTCCATTTGTGTCTTGAATATCTCCAAGGCTGGAGATCGCCAAGCCTCTCTGAGCAGCCTGTTGTAGCATTTCACCATCTCACGGTGGTTTGTTTCGTACCCCGTATCTGCTCAGAATTTCCCTTGTTGCAGCTTATGACTGTTGCTCTATCCCTTTCTCTTGTGAGCCTCTGAGTAGGGCTTGGCTTGGTCTTCTCTGTAATGACTAGTTAGGTGTTTGGAAATAGAAATCAGGTTTCATTCCCTTATCTTCATCATTTCCTGGCTGAAGAAGCCCAGCTCCCTTCTCATGTCCAGTGGTCCAGCCCACTGAGCATTTCAGTGGTCTTCTGATGGTTTCCTTCTAGTTTTCCCATGTCTTCCTTTCATTGGCTAACCCAGAAGTGGAAGGGACAGCACTCCCAATGCAGGCTCATGAACTCCAAACACTGAAGGAGAATTATTGCCCTTGACTCATGTCTAGACTCTAGTTCTGACTTTTCTCCCTGCAAGGGAGCACATGACTCTCAGGGTGTGATCCACAGCAGTGGAGAACAGCAGCAGTTTTCCTTGGTTGGAAAAACTGAGAGTAAGGAGAGACAAACATGGAGAAGGGCAAAAGCTACTGGGTACCTCAGTACCTCTTTGTCATTCATGGTTTTAGGGCCGACTTCCTCAGATAGGTCCATGAAATGCCTAAGTGAAGTTCAGGGGCTGTGCTGCCCCTTGGACAAGTGTTTGGCTCAGGTATGCCAGTTCTCTGGACACAGTTCGAGACAACAAGTTAGCTGATAGTGTTTGTGGGGTGAAGGGGGAGGAGGTGTTCTATTTTTTCTGTTGTTTTGGTTTTGGTTTTTGTTTTTGTTTTTGGGTTTTTTTTTCATGTTGATTGATCTCCACAACAGCTTTTGCTTAAAAGCCTGAGTTGGTCCTTCTTTTTTAGTGGCCTCATGAACAGTTCTGTTGAGAAGCAAAGCAATAGCAGTGCGTGTGTAGAAAAGGTCAGCATTCAGACGCACACTGCATTGTGTGGTCAAATTTCTGAGTGGAGAGACCATATGGAGTGAGTCAGTAAACACCAGAACCCTGCTTTGCACACTGACTAGGAGAACTTAGGAATTACTTAAACGTGTTTACAGCTCCTATCAACTTTCTGGTGTCTTATGCTCTCATAAGGTTTCTGGAGAGTCCAATAACAGGAAGTAACATCCTTGTACATGTGATATACCTGGTAGAAATGTTATTGTTTCCCATAGCTGGGAAGAAGGGCTCTCCCCAGAAAACCTTCTTTTTTCATACAGACATATTTTATATGGAGAACTATAGATTTTTTACATTTTATTTGAAATTTCTTGGAAGCATTTACTGTGTGGTAGTAATTACAGGCTAGACTTCTTTTCCGTTGTCGTGAGTTTACCAGGCCCCCCTGGGGCTAAAAATGGTTAATTCCAAGTAAATTTCCGGAGCAAAACCAATCACAAGTTTTAGTAACGCCTCTGTGAATAATGTATTTAAGAGAACGAAAGAGAAGATGAATTGCGCAGAAGAAATTCCAGGCTGGAGGAGACCAGAGGAGAACAAGAGACAGCAATGTAGCCTCCAAGGTCAGTGTAGCAGGAGGGGAGAGGAGAGGCCCAGGGGGACCCCCTCTCCCCCTCCAGAAGGGGAAAAGACTGAAAAACTAAAACTCCTGTCACCTGTGGAAGATTATTTGGAGTGAGGAGACCCTCCTGCAGCTCATGAAGGAGCCTGTGCCGGAGCAGAGGAGTGCACGGAGGAAGCTGTAACTCCGTGGGAGGCCTAAGATGAAACAGAGTCTTGCTGGAGACCTGTGGCCCATGGAGAGAGAAACCTATGCTGGAGCAAGTTGTCCCGGGTAGGACTTGAGATCCCAGTGAGGGATCTATGCTGGTGCAGCTCATTTGTGACCCTAAAAGACAGCAGGGTATGGAAGAACTGTTGTCCAAGGGTAGACTCACGCTGGAGAAGTCCATCAAGGACTGTCTCCCGTGGGAAGGGACCCCACAAGAAACAGGGGATGGACTCGATGCCATGTTGGACTCTCCATCCAGGGGATGGACTCCATGTAGCAGTGGTGCAGACCCTGGTGCAGCAAGTTGTCCCCTTGCAGTCCATGGAGGACCTCACAGGGCCCGAGTACGCCCCAGCCTCCGGTCCTGGCCCGGCAGGGAGGAGCAGGGACAGTCCTGAGGTCGATGTGCAGCAGAGAGAGAGAGAGAGAGAGATTTCCAGCTACGGCCGATCAGAACTGTCACCTTGGAGATAATAGAAGAAAACTTTAAAGTGATGCAAATTTGATTTAGAGGAACTGTAATCCTGAAAGTAGAGAAGAGACTTTTCTCCTCCTGGACTGATACAGGGGGGAGGGGTAATTTTGTACATACATAGAATTTTCTTCATAAGAAAACCTAATTAGAATTGTTATATATGTTATTCTTTAGTCTTTATCCTGCTAGTAATAAATTTAATATCATTCCCCCATGTCAAGTCTCTTTTATCTGTATAGAACTTCTCTCAACTTACAACAATTGTGTAAAAGGTTTGAAAAAATTAGTCCAGAGTAAACCCACGACAGTACTGTATGGCTGATTGATAAGTGTAAGCTTTATTGGTGTATTCAACTCAGGAGCGCATACCTTCCTGCCTTGGAACTCTGGACCTGGAAAGATTAAGTGTTTCTTTAAATCTTGCCCTTACCTGCTGTGATACCAAGTTTATGCTATGGAATAAGCTTCCTGTGTATCAAAACTGGTAATTTGAAGGTAATGTGGTACAAATGGAGTGGAAAAACAAGGATTTATTCTCAGCTGCTGTAAGCTCATGTGCCCTGGCAGAGTTCTGTGTACATGTGGAGCCTTGTTGAAAATGTATTTATACATCCCACATGCAAATACAGCATGTATCATTCTACATATGACCTGCTTACCTGCTTTCTAAGGATTATGCTGCCTTGAGATGTCGACAAAGACATTCCATTATTTGAGGCAAGAGCTGTTCCTGATTCCAGAAGCATTGGGGGAAAGAAAAGGGAAATTCAGAAAGTAGGCATCCAAACTAAAATTTTAATTGCTGTTTCAGTGTAATTCACGCTGTCAGGGACGTGGGGGGACGTTACAGTCCTTGCCCAGCCTGCTTCTGTGCATGCCCAGGCCTCTTCATGGTGTACCCTGTTTGCCCTGACACCACCAAACTCCCTCAAAAGTGGGAGCACTGCCTGGGCAGAAACAAAGTAAAATCTGAGAAAAGGCTTTGAAAACATTTTTATCTGTCTTCTGTCTGTGTCTACTGCTACTTGTATTGTTTTCATCTTACACAGGTGGGATCTGGGCCGTCTGTTCTTTGGCTTCTTTACTGACAAGGGATTTACAATATTTAATGCAGTTGCAGTGGTACTTGATACATGGCTGATTATAGGTTACAATATGGCAGTGGATTGCAAGTTACTTCAGCCAACCAGGGAGGGAGTGTTACCTGCAATTGTCATGCAGAGCTGCTATTGATATACCTGTAGTCTCTTACAGAGAAGTCTTCTCTGGAAGGTGCCAATCCCAGGAAGGACTCCAGACCATGATTAAGGATGAACCTGAGGCAGCAAATATTCGTATTCCTCCGGTTTCTTATATGGGTTCTAAGCATAGCCTTAGTAAGATGTGCTTTGCCTTCAGCTTAGGAATAATAAAATACTAAAAAAAACCACCAACCAAAAACAAACAAAAGAACTACAAAACAAAATAAAAATTAATCTATGTTCACATCTGATTCTTGTAAAACTGAACACAAACTGAAGGGTTTGTCTGTATCAAGCCTTTATGGCTCACAATACTTCTGTCTTTAACAGGATCTCGGTGCCTGAGCAAACGTACGCAAAGGGTATTAGAACGCTTGTACTTCCCCCTCCACCATTTGCCTGTGACAGATAGTATAACGTCATGTTTAATAGACCTTGATAGATTTTTAACTATGTATATCTTTAGATTTTTAAAATATTCATGCTTTTGCAGCATATTTTGCTCTCTGTTCCTTTTCTTTTGGTTTATTTTATTTTATTTTCCTGACCAAACAGGTATTCTAAAGCATATGATAGACTCCATATGTTCTTTATCTAATAATTTTTTACTAACTGAGTTCGCAGGCAGCATCTACTTTGCAGTTTCGGGTCTTTCTGGTGTTAAATATGCAGTTAACATATTAAATGCCAAAATGAAGACCAACTGTAAATCCACTGGTAAAACTCTCTTCTGCTGCAGAATAGATCTGCATTTAAGTAGTCTGTGGTATCCTTTCACCTTTAGGATGTTTACAAATAAAAATGTATATATGTCATCTCTGAAACTGTTCCAAAGATTTAAAACTACTGGAGTATTTTGAAATATTAAGTGCATGCCATATGTATTTTTGCCCCTTTGATCAAAGCGAAAAACAGAACATAGCATTTAATTTCTTTTTCCTTGGTAGATCATATTTATCCTCTGTTTTTTCTCCACCCTTAAAGTACATGAGAATGGGAAAGAGTGGGCACAAGACCCTTAAGGCTAGGGTAGCACAGAAAACAATGTTGGAAACTTCTTTTATCTCCTCTTTTAAGTAATGCCGTCAGTCCTTCTCTGAAGTTTCACATGAAAAGCTCAGATTGAGTCCAGTGACAATCAAAAACTACCTCTGGTATTGTGTGCTTGCAACCATTTTTCATTAGGGGTCAATGTTTTTCTCTATGGACAGAACAAAAGAGGCAGCAGAAATCTGTTAACCTTACACAGCCCAGATGATAAAAAGCTAGTGTCAGCAATTCTGCCCTTACAGTGCAGGGATGTGAGGAAATCTTTAGATCTCGCCAACTTTAAAAAGACCTTCATCTTTGTCACTTGTTTTTTCCCCCTAGCTCTGAGCCCTGTTTTTGTAATGTTCTGTAGGTCATATTTTGGGATGTGCAAATCTTTTTAATTGCATTTTCCAATCACACAGCACAGTGACAAAATAATTTGAATATTCTACAAGTAATTCCTCTGGAATAAATTGTGAGGATCACAAATAAAACTATTATGGGTGGTAGAAATTTTCCCACTGAAACTCCTTTCTAAGTTGAGAATAAAATTAAGTTTCTACTGCAAAGTTTCCCTTAATGAATAAAAAATGAAGAATAATTTGTTTGTCAATTACTTTCATCCTGTCTTGAAATTATTTTCATTGTACTGTAATTCCCACCAAAATCAACAAAACTAATTTTACTTCTTACAGTTTAGTGAGCCTCTTATTTAAAAAGTCTGAGTCTCCAGCATAAAGTCAGGGCATTTCATTTTTGTAACTTTTATTAAACATTTCTACTGGAAGTTCATTTTCCATTTAACTTCTATGCATTTATCTCATTTTAATGAGACAGAAGTGTTTTGCTAAGGAGGATGAGTTATGAGGAAGACCAAAACTCCTCCCTCTAAGCAATTTTGAGTCTGAAATTAAGAGGCTCCAATTGAGAAAATGTGGAGAAAGGAAAAATAACAGCCCTTTGTTGAAGGATAGATTGGCAGAACAACAAAAGAACACAAAAAAACACCAACCAAACAATAATCCTATACCCAAAAATCACCGTCAATGAAAAGTAAACAGTTCAGTTTGTGCTTTTTGGTGCAATTCTAACCACAGTCAGCAGGGGGCGCTGTTGGACCTCTGGAGGTGCAGAGCCTGCAGTGCTCGGGGTTGGCCAGCAGGGGGCGCTGTTGGATCACTGGTGGTCACCACATGGGGGCTTCAGATGTGCTGGAGGAGCCGAAAATGGAGCCCTTCCCTCCCCCTCACCGGGAAGGGGAAAAGCAGAAAGAAGGGTTCTTCCCAAAGGGAACTCACACTGTCTGTGGCTGGCCGTGTGACTTCCCCTTCCTTTGTCGGCATGCACAGAAACCGCTGCCAAGAACACAGAAGCGGAGGAGGGAAAAAAAGTGACCCCCTTCCCAAATAATTCCTCTCCGATGAAGTCCAACAGGTCCGCACTGGGGGCAGAAACAGGGTGCAGGCAAACCAGGGCCAGAAAAAAAAAAGAAACCTGCCAGGCAGCCAGGCTGAGAATGAAGCAGCCTCGAAGCTTTTCCAACCCGCACCTTGTCTCTGTTCAGGCAACAGTGAACTGTGAACTCCTCCCAGGAGAGGGAAAAAAAAAAAATAAAGAGACTCCTCACTCCTCCCCACAGACTTTCCAGGGCCATCAGCCTGGAATGTCAAATCTGCTGACCAGTTCTTTTGTGTTAGTCAAATACCCGAGACAAAACCAGCCTGCCCATTCGACATCCCTCCCACACAGTGGGGCAGGGGGAAGGGA
Organism: Oxyruncus cristatus; assembly: GCA_013399855.1. Classification (NCBI taxonomy): domain Eukaryota; kingdom Metazoa; phylum Chordata; class Aves; order Passeriformes; family Cotingidae; genus Oxyruncus; species Oxyruncus cristatus. The sequence continues at coordinate 24,811 of VXAY01002312.1, forward strand.
GAAAATTCCCTGCTTAGTTTTTTAGAACAAGTGAACCCATGACAGCATTAAATAAAATACTTCAGCAGCCTAATGAACATAAAGCAGAATAACATCAATTTTCAAAACTAACAAAAATATTATTTCCCCCTTTTAAGTCAGAAAGTTTTGGAAAAAAGCTGCTGATTTTTTCAAATAGACGTTTTTAGGTAAGTAGTAGAAGCTCAACAAATGCCTACTTCAAAATATAAGTAGCTCTCCCTTTTCTGCTATCTTACGTAATGCTGTGAAACAAGGTCTGCCATTCTGCCCCTATTGATTATTTGTCTTACATTTTTAAAGCCAACATTTCTGTGTTTCTTTTGCAATATGTTCAGCTCCTTGATCTTTGCTGTTGTCTAATACTTCCAATGAAACTTTGAAGTGCTTGGCTTAGGTGATGGTTCTGAGTAGTGTTCAGTCAGGAGGCTTGCCCATCACAGCTGTCCCACTGAGGAATCCAGCTGCAACCTCAAGGGAAGTTCATAAAAAAAAGTGTAGATATCATAAGGGAGTTCCAAGCAGAAAAAAAAAAGAAAAGATTAACCAAATACTGAGTTGCAACATAATGAATCAAACACATGTCTTTACGTATGCGGAATCTTGGGCCAATAGGCATGCTGCTTCTAGAGCACTTTTGCTATGAATACTCAGAACATGAGTTTCAATTGCTTCAATTTATGAGTTACAGGGGATAGGTGGGGGGTTAGTGTAGGGGAACAGAGTCTGAATATCACTCCAGTATCTTTGAAATCCACCTATGTATAGTAGTACTGAAAACATCTCAGCTGACAGAGAACTTGGGTTGTTTGGAATACAACAACTCGATGAGAGAAACAAGAGAAACAAACTACATTGACATCCTGTATCTATGAAATGCAGCCCTAAAAGGATAGATGAAAGTGTGTTGGTTACTGAACTGTAAAGAAGACATAACTGTGTTACAGGGAGTAGAGATATCAGAAAAACCATGGTTTTAAGGAAGAGTGAGCAGAATCAAAGAGAATATCTGTATAAAGAGAAGATCGGCACAAACATTCACTTCTAATAAGATGCAAATACAGAAGAAAGGCTCTGGCTAATATCTCCAACATCAAGCTGTCTTGGCTCTGCAGCTATCAGTCCTTGATGGAATAGACCGTGTGTTTGACTGACTTAAGACTGGTTCAGGTTTCCCAGGGCAGAATGGAGGATGGGATGATAAGCCGAAGCAATCTTGCAAACAGAACCAACAAGGACAAATTAAGTAAAAATTAACCAAAGCCAACAGTACAAGACCAGTCCAAGGAGGAACTCTTACTCAAGCTGTCCAAGACCTAGTGGAGAAACCTTTATGGAAATGTAGGAGATAAATTACTCAAGCCTGAGATATTGAGATCTCAGCTGTTGTCCTTTGTGTAGCTCTTGGCAACAATTCTTTGAAAATACATAGAAGATGTACACAGAGGTTCAGGAATAAAAATGACACTTAATAAGGAATTGGGGAAATTGAGTTTTCTTAGTCTTGAACAGAAAATACTAAGTGCAGATATGATAAATCTGATATGTGAAACTGCTTGCTTTTGCTTACTTTTAAAGATGGTGGTGATCAACATCTGGCTATAGGACAAGGTGCAAACAGCTTAATGAGAAGAAAGAAAAATTTGGGATATTTATTTGGGAAAATGTCACCTTTAATAATAACAAAGCACTGAAATGGGGTACTGACTATGGAATTTCCTAGGTTGTGTTTTATTTACTTGTGTTTTATACAAAGGCCTGAATAATACATGTCACATGTCCAAGAGCTAGTGGAGACATTTTTATGGAAATGTAGGAGATAAATTGCTCAGGACAGAGATATTGAGATCTCAGCTGTTGTCCTTTGTGTAGCTCTTGGCAACAATTCTTTGAAAATACATAGAAGATGGACATAGAGGTTCAGAGAGAAAAATGCTTTTCTATGTTAGTATGGATTCTTTGCTGTCTATTTCTAAGAGGCACAGTTCCATATGCTCTTTACTCCCTTAGGAGCATTGTAAAGTTTGTGTCTTCTGTCATAATGAGTTTGGGAATATTTCATTTTATAAGTAGTATCGCTGTTTATTGTGCTTTCTCAGAAGTTTTCTGGTTTTCTTCTAGAAACAATTTTTAAACCAGAACAGAAATGAAAAACCTATCCTCCCTGAAGTTTGGCATGTTTATTGTACACTTTTTGCAGGCTACTTGGTATGTCCGGAGAGAGCTCAGTGTCCATTCAACTCATGGAAACTCTTTTCTAGATTGTCATTTATTTAAGAGCATATATGTAAAGTTTAATCATCACACGTTGAAATTTTGGTCCATAAGTTGTGTCATGGCTTAAGGATATCTACATAAGGCCTGTGAATTCACTGAGGTGATTTAAGTGGGAAGGAATTAAATCTCACCAATTTGAGACTGAAATAAGATTGGATTTCATCCCATAGCATGAACAGTTGTGTGCATTTGATGGATTTAAAATGCAAATTATGCATATTAATGGAAGGGGGATTGCTGTATCTTCTGAAGCTCTGGATTCTTCGTTCCCTAAACCACTGACATGGTTTGCTAATGAAGGTCTGTTCTAGCATATGACAAGTTGCAAAAGCCAGTTTATAAATATTTATCTTGCACTGTCTTGAATCTGAATCCTGGCATAAACTTGTTTATGAACAAAATTAAATTTTTGCTGCTTTTAGGCAAAATATGAACCATTGGAATCATTAATGCCTGCAGAGGAACATTTTAAAATATTTTTCAAGTTCTTTGACTTTTGCTGAACTGTTTCCTTCCCTGGATACAACGCTCTTTCCTGCTAGACCAGATTTTTGAGCATCCCCTGGGAGGCCATAGCTTCCCTTGGTCCTGCAGAGGGGAGAGGAATAGCACAGTAACATAAAATACCCTGTTGTTTATGACATTTTTGTCGTTTAGAGACAGACTGTAATAACAGTTATTTCTCCCTAAATTTTACTCTGTTAGGCAATATTAATGTCTCTCACTACTTTTTGCTATGCAAAGCTAGAGAACATGTCACTGAACTTGATCTGTTGTGACATGACATAATGGTGATGTCAAGATTTGACTTTTGGGCCTCTTCAGGGGGGCAGTAGGAGGATCCAAATAGAAACTTCCAAGCTGAAGGTGTTATTTGCTAGAAGTGCTATCTTCAGTTACAACCAGCCTGTGTAGCTTGCAGGTGGCATACACTTGGTTTCCTATCACAGAACTGAGTGTAGTACTGCTAATGACTGTTTGTTTGCAGTGTCTGGACTATGGGTAAGATTCTAGCTTTCAGATCAATTATGAGGAGAAAAGGACTTATTCAAGCCTGATATCAGCTTGCCATGCTCTGACAGCCCTTGGAGGCTGCCAAAGACACCAGGCTTGGTGGTGTATCTATGAGTTACTCCTAGAATAGGACTCTACCTCAAAGCACAATACAGTCCTTAATTATTTATTTTGAATATGAATTATTTCTTGACTTGAACTCTATTGTCTTCTGCCAAGGCTGGAATGAATTAATGTGTTGACTTCTCACAGTTTTGCTCTCAAGCTTTGATTGTGATGTCTGAGTCCAGGGAACATGCTTTAATTTCACTGAATGTGTAACTCCCAGAGAGCACTGCGTGGCCGTCAGGAACAGGATGCACCTAAATGCATAAGCTGTAGACACAACCAGCTGAGATATTTATTGAACAAATACTCCCTTTGTTGTAAAGACCATGGGATAAGCTGAGGGAAAGGTGTGTAATGGATTCCAAATACGTGCCCGTTATGAGTCTCACCTTGCTCTGTTGTACCTGTACTGCTTCACTGAAGTACAGTGGAGTGATGTAGTTATGGGGGGCCAGCCTAGGCAGCAGATGACCCCATGCTGAAAGTTGCTAAATGGCTGTGATCTTAGCTAGCAGGCATTCTCCTGACATTGAACTAACAAGTTTTCCCAGTACCAGTTTGCTTAAGGACTAGGCATGCTTGCTTGCTGACCCCAGTATGGTCTTGCTAACTCAGTTCCCCTGCAGGTTTATTTCACAGCTCCCTGTTACTCATATTTTTCTAGCATCCCTCTAATCCTGTTGATCTCCTCCTGAATGGGAAAAGAAATTGAGTAAAAATACCATGGTAGAAATCAGGTGGAAATAGTAAACATAACTAGAACAAGTAAATATAACTGGAACAATTATGCTTTGAACAATGGTTTGTGGAGAAACTCTGTGAGTCTTATGTTACTGCAGGTGAAATAGAATCAGAAGTGTCAATTTTTACACTGTAGTTTACAGCACTTGCCGCTTTCTTCCCCCTTCTTTTAAACATCGAAGCAAAGTGAGTCAAACGGAGAGTTCGTCTGAATAAAATCCTGAATCTTGTAATCTTGAAACAGGTATCTATATGCATATTTTGAAATGATGATTCATTTGCCAGAAGTTTGAAGAATTTTGTAGGCCTCTCTTCAAATACCTAGGTCTTTATTGATTTGGTTTATGTGGGTTTTCTTTCTGTTTTTAACCAAAAACATTCAGAATCCAGTAGAAAATAAGGAGGAATAACAGTTCATTGGTGGGATGCACTCAGGGTTCAGATACACACTCTTGAATCAGTACTGAGGCTTCCAGTGTGTGCTGACTGGGCTGTATGGCTCTGCCTGGAGTACTGTGGTTTTTTTGTACCTGAAATCAGAGGCATAAAACACAAAGAATAAAGCTGGTGGAGATAAACAGAAGAGGAGAGTGTCACCTTCTACAATCTCCTCATATCAAGCGCTCTCTCCACCTGCCATCACAAAGTTGAATTATCTGGCACCTTGTCATCAGTGTTTTCCCAGGAGCTTAGAAACATCCAAGGTTCTGCGTGTGTCAAAGCATCTCTAATAAAGCTTATGGCTGGAAGTATGATTTTTTAAACTGTATTCAGATGAAGGATATTGAAGTCTTTCTTCAGTATCCTTACACTTAATAGTTTCCAGAGCAGCTGGTCAAAGGTTGTGTTTGCAGATGTGTGTGTACCACAGAAAGGACTGATCACTTATACCTAGATGTAATTACATAAATAATATTTATAAAAATATAGTATGTGAAAGGCTAATGCATAGACAAACAAACAAATGTTGGTTACATTACTAACAAACAGCAGTATTTTGAAAATCTGTTTTAAATAGGTTTAGATACTCCTCTATGTTTATTTTAGGTTGAGGTTATATTTAAAGAAATAAATGCTTTTTGAGAAGCAATATAGGCTTTTTAACAGTGAGGTAGTAAAATGTTAAGATAAACAAGGAAAACTGAGATAAGTTAATTGGAACATTTATTTTTCATTTATTATGAGTTATGTTTTCTAAGCTGCTCTTGACTAATTTATACACTGGTAATAAACATTTCATGTGATGAACTAGTAATTAGTGCTTTGTAACTTAATAAAGAGTAGAAGCTGAATATTGGTACCAAGGATTTGAAAGCATTATGAACAGCCAGCCTTGAACATTCTGAGGTCTGCTAAGTTCAAGATGAAGAACCCCAAGCCCTGATTTTATTTATTCATAGCCTCATATTCAGAGGAGGGGGGAAAAAAAAAGGAATGGTGCAGGAGATAAAAAATAATGCAAATCAATTCTTTGATTAAAGTTTTCACCACAGTTTGTAATGCAATTTTCAGATCAGGTAGTTATTATTATTTGATGCTATTAGCACTGATTGTTATTGGGGGGGATTGATGCTGAAGCAGTTCTTTTTAGTGTTGTCTTCATTGTCCTGCCCAAATATCTTTTGTGAGAGATGCAGAGAAAGAAAGGCACTAAAGGAAGATTTCCTCCTGAAAGTTAATCAGATCAAATACTAGCAGGCTTTTCCTGAAAAAAATACAAGCCTCCTCTGACTTACTCCCAAGAGAAACCTTAGGAATATGAAATTGTTTAACTCTTGCATCGATATGGGATTGATTCCCAGTAACGAGAGGCTGGCTAGGATTGCTGTGACTGCATAATGAAGTCTCCACATAGCTGGAGATGATGATACCAAAACATGAGCAGGTGTCTAGTTATAGCTGAAGGAATTATTCCTGTGGAAATAATGTTTATTTCTGAATTTAATCTGATTATCTTATTCTTCCATGTTTTAGAACAGATTGTAGTTTCTTAAAGTTAGTTGTAGCTCTAGTGCACTTTTTAAATAGCTCTTCAGTTATTTTTCTTTCAGATTTGCTAACCTCCAAATTGAATTTCTCTGGTTTTTGTATTCTGTTGTCACTCTCCTGCTCTCTACATAGACTATATGTTTTAAAAAATCATTTTAAAAGTAGTTTAACAGGTCATAGAGGTTTTTAAATTATCACTTATTTATCAGGTAGTTTGAATAAGTTATCAAGTATATCCTACTATCCTACTATAAGTTATAGTAGGAAACAAAATATCCTGGTTTTAAATTAGAAAGAGAAGTTCATCAAACTGCGTGTGTAATTAAGAGCTAAAAAATGATGTCTCTGGCTATGAGCAAAGCTTCTGTCTAATTGAGACAGTGGATCTTAGAGGTAGTGCCAAAGTAGATTGCATAGTAGAGGTTTTTAGTTGGAGGTCAAGAGCACTTATAAGAGATGATCACAAGTTGATGGAGAGAAAAGAAGTTGAGGAGACAACTTCTTTAGGAGAAAGGAATGAGAGTTGGACTAAGGACAGAGCATGAAACCAGAAATTTAAGAAATGCTGGTACAGAATAAAAGGGTAAAACAAAGAATAAAAGTGAAAACCCAAAAGGAATGTTTCAAAGGAAGGTGACAGTGATAGTGGAGCTGTAAGTGGACAGAAAGGGGCAGAGAGCAGAGCTGTACATCACTTGCTCATCTCTGATTAATGTCTGTACTCATGTTTAATTTGGGAGAATAACAGTTTTTTTCTCTGAGAAATGCTGACTAGTTTTGTTGTTTTCTCACATGATATACTTTAGGGGCTTGATGCAGTGTTTCACTCTTGCATAGGAGTATTTATAAGAGGACAGAAAATCCTGATGTAACTTTGTACACTGTTGTCAATGAGACTTTTAACAAATAAGGCCAACAGGAACAATTTGTGTGCTGTATTGTTAAGGGCTCCTTGAAATATAATTTTCTGAGTTTGCAAAAACCCCAATCCTCATAATTTCCTTTAAAGACTGTTACAACGCAGAGAATGACAATATTCATTTCCCAAGGGGTTTTTTATCTGGTTAAGGTTGCCTTTATTTTTACAGTTGCCAGTTCCTTTTTGGAAGTGCTTCTGTTGCTAACATTCAACCAAATTTGTAACCAAGTGTGGCTGTGTGGTAAAATAAACTCACTCAGTGCACTGATACCAAATTATGTCTGCAATAGCTGTATAGCCATGTTAGCATGCCCACTAGTGCTGAAGAGGGGTTTCATTAGTCAGGATGGAGCTCCTACTCTAGCAAAACCACACAAATCCACCCAGATACAGTGTCTCTGCACATTCCTACACTTACACTTTTTGATCAGCCATCTGGTATTCATTTAGCTGTCATATCTGCCTCCTTGCTTTGCTGCAACAGCTTCCAATCCTGTAAGTTAAACAACAACTTCAGACATTTGACAACAGAATAATTAAAATATCAAATTATAGGAAATTAAAAAAAAATTATATCTTTCGGATTGTAATTTTCTGCAGCAATCTGGTCTTTCCAATAGCTGAACTGGTTTTGGGGATTTTTTGAAATACAGTCCATTAGCTATATATAGTAATATAACTATATATACTTAATGGATGACTGTAAATTGAATGCTACATATTGGTAACAGTACAGCCAGTACATTTTTCAGGAAGAAAATACTCCATGTTCTCGCCAAAAGTCAGTGTAAATAGTCCATCCCGTGGGTCACTGGTATGCCTAGATGCAAGGAGGCTCTCAATATGTGTCTTTGTGCTCCCCTGTGCTATATTAAATACAAGTAAGACACAGGTAACCTTCAGCGAGGGCTTCCAGCTAAGCTCAGCTGCTCATAAATTTTCTTTCTGGCAGCATCCTCCTTCCCACCACTTTTTCAAGCCGTGACAGTGAGCGTGTATTTCCATTTCCATGATCAGCCTTTTCCTGAGCTGGCAGTAAGGGGACTCACCTTGCCCAGGGACGCTGTGAGTCAGCAGAACAGCTCAGTGCAGAGCTGCTGAACCAGAGCAGCAGATCCTGGGTGAGCATGGTTGTGAAAAAATGTTTATTTACAAAAAGCCCCTTTTTTTTTTCAAGAGGAAAACCAACCAAACAGATGCTTCAGTCCAACAAAATTTCTGTTCCAAGAGTACATACAAACCAACCAAACACATGCTTCAGTCCAACAAAATTTCTGTTCCAAGAGACTTACAGAAGCGACCGCATTTTCCGATCAGAGACTATCTTATTATCTGGGAAGCATTTATCTGATCTCTAAGGAAAAGATAAAGAAAATTAAGATACACTGTTCTGCTACCAGTTCAAGCACTACAGAAATATCAGAGGACCCTTCTAATCTGATGACAGCAAGCAAGGTCCTGTAAATTACCCAGTAAATAGTGAGAATACATAATAGAAGTGTCATTGTCTGCCTAGATAGGTTTTCAGTTTTCCAGTAACATTCTCATAATTTAAGCAGTAGTGGACTTCAAAAGTGCAAACCTAGGAGACAGGCAAGAAAATATATTTTCCATCATTGAATAGGGGAATTTTGGTTTTTCTTAGTTTTTGCTCAATTTCTTAAACTGTATCAAATCAGTTGACTGAGCAGATTAGTTGTTCTCAAAAGAATTTCATCCGTGAATAACTCATCTCTCACCTCAAATTCCAGTTAAAATTTGGAGATGTTAATGTAATGGCCTCTTCATGCAGCATAAAAAGGTCAGGCTTTCTGGATCCCACCAAAAAAAATTAAAACATGCAGCAATGAAGCAGTGTGAGTTGGTACTTCAGAACAGTACCGTATCCATCCTGTCTCTGTTATTCAATGAAAATTGTTGTATCCTTGTGTTTGAGAGGCAAAGGGAGCAGCTTGATATGTGACAGCGTATTTATATTTGATCTATGGTACACTGTAATACTTCACAGAAAGAGAAAGGAGGAACTCTGGCTACAAAAGGAGATCTAGGTCCTGCAAGCTCAGAAGAAATGTCCCTGCCATCAGTGTACAAGAAGCAAATTAGAGTTTTTCCTGGCCTGTCCCTTGCTATAGTAATATACAACATATTCTCCTGATGTGGACATCTCCTGATTCGCTTCAGGAATATCTATTTCCTTTAAGTTAGGCAAGGTACAAAGTGGCAACTCTGAAAAGTTGAATGCTCGTTACTTTTCATATCACAGCTATTGCTAAGGTTCTTCAGCTATTTGAAAGCTGTGTATGAGTTTCCAGGTTTGTGATTTGGAATCATATGGGGAAGAGGAAAGAAAGTTCCTCAAATAATAGGTTTTTTGAAGGAAGAGTTTAGAATGGTCCAGTTGGTTCAGATTAACCCTTGTTAAAAATCTCTGTTCACAGACTGTTAACTTTCTTCATGGCTGGTTATCTACAGTAAGTTCTGCTGCAGTATGTTCTGAATAGAAAAATCCTTTTGAGTATAATTTACCTTGTGACATAGAAAACTGGCAAAAGATGTTACAGCTTTTAAATTGGGTAAAAGATTCCAGTTTATACAAAGATAAGATTTTCCTGTCCATAATGACATTAAGGTACCTTGCAGTTTAATGTCTAAATATTTCTTAATGCAGCTCAACTTTAGGGTTATTGAGCTGTGACCTAATAATAAAACTGTGTCTAATTATGTTTCAATCCTCATCTCTTTTTGTTGGTGTCTTTATTGGCATTTTTGTAATGAAAATCTGTTCACAGGAGAAATAATTGCATTGAAATTAAATGGAAGTGATTTCATGGTTGTTTGGGCGGAAATTAGGTAGGGTAAAGTGCTATAAAGTTAAAGCCCTCCATTTTATGGCATATTGTGGAAAAAACGCATTATTCTTTAACTTGTGCAGTAATCTTTCCACTACTTCCTATGCTTTCTATCCTGTACAAGGTAACAGGGTAAACTCCCCTGTAACTACTTCAAATTCTTCTCTAAATTGTCCTGATGGCAGAGTTGTATTCATATTCTTAATCTCTTTGATTACTTGATTGATTCCCTTCTGATATCCCTTAAGTGTAATAGTGATGGCTTTCCAAGTCGTCCTGATTTGGAGGGGAAGTTTTGCAGAGTTCCCTCTATGCTAAAAATGGGTTTGCTGGGTTTTTTTTGTGTTTTCTTTTAAATTTAAAAAATATCCCTCAGAGATTTTTTTCTCCTCTTCTTTTTTTGGGGGGTGCTTTATCAGAATGGACAGACTCACTACTGTGAAAAATACCCAGGTATTCTTAACTACTTTTTTCCTTCTGAAAGTATAAAATAGTGTTGAGCCTGCATGGCATACTAGCAAGGGGCAATGTGGGAATGTTGGAAAAAAGCTGCTCTGACCAGAGACTAGCAGATTTCCTAAGGGTTATTCATTGTATTTTTGAATATGTCCAGCACTTCCCAACTGCTCCTGAGCAGCATGAGCAAGATGGTAGGACAGCACAAGAGCCATTTCTCTCCAGAAAAAGCCCTTCTGGGGGACTGAGTCTGAGACAGGTAATTTAGTCTAGGTGCTCTGGATGCAGAGTGCTTGATTTTGTAACCCAAATACAGTGCAAAGACCAGGATCTATCTTTATTTATTAAAATCTTTGCATTGATCCTATGTATTGATTTGAAGTGCAAATTCTTGTGATATTGCAAAACCTTATTATCACTCCTCATATATTTGAGGCTGCTTAATGCTATCTAGGATGCAGGGTCCTGCATTCTGCAGTAAATTGTTCTTATCTCCACACTTCTTTTCTCATACTGTTTCTCAGTGAATGTGATTTACTTGCACTGATTTTTATGCAGTTGTGCAGTCATGATTTATTCATCTGTCTTAAGTTCCGCATTGAAGGAAAGGAAAGGGAAGAGCGGGGAAGGAAAATGAGAAAAAAAAAAAAAGGAAAAAGAGAACGAAGAAAAAAGAAGGGGGAAAAAGAAAAAAGAGAGGGTGGGGAAGAAAAAAGAGGGTGAAAAAAAGGAGGGAGGAAAAAAAGAAAAAAGAAGGGAAAAACAGGGAAGGGGAAGGAAAGGCAGCCCCTCTTGGGATCTCTTTTATATTTCTGGTCTGCATTCTACTGATTCTTTCTATTGATTTGTGCTGTTAATACTTGGCTGTGGGTGCTGTGATGAGAGGTCCCGTTCAGAAGGGTGAGGGTGAGCAGGTAGGGCTGGGAAGATCACTTGATGCCGTTAACTAAGGCTCTAAATCTGCAGCGATTTACGTTCAGCAAAGCTGCCTCTGACTTACGTCATGTGAGCGAGGAGCCCAGAGTGGTGCCCAGTGCTGCCTGCAGCAGAGTAACCTTTTAGTGAAACTGCCAGTGTTTTCTCTCTATATGGAGAGCCTGGGGGATGTAGGGAAAGTAGTTGTAAGGGAAAAAAAATATCTTTTTGGTTGACCAAGCTTGACTCCTGTTAAGGATAATTGGTTTTCAGAAGGCTACTGCTTCAAGTAGTATATGTCTGTGCATTAACTTGATTTCTGAATGCTCAGGCTGGATTCTTCTCTGTCTTTCTCCAGAGCTGAGAAATTCTTGTTCTGGTCTGTTTTTTTTAATAGATTTCATATGTTTTCAGATATTGCTTTCATAGTTCATAATGAAAAACCTTCATTGTCCACATTCATAAGGAGTATTACCACAGTATCACTGTGGTAAAACTGTCTATTTTCTTCTCACCCAAATGTGACCCTGAAATCTCTGAAATGTCTATATTTAGACCAGTGTTGTAATCCATGCACAGTGATTTCCCCATAAGTCTGCCACTATGACACTGAGAGAGATCTTCAGGCATTCATGGATGCATATTTATTCTGAAACAAAAGTATAAATAGTTGAAGGTTAGAATGAGAAATTCTGTACCGACATGGTACTTTGAATCTGAAAAACTCACTTTAAATAATGTCATCTCATCCTTATTTCAGAGCAGATTTAGAAACAGTTAAGGTAGTCACAGCAAGAGAAAGCATAGGACTCGTATTTGTAGCCCTGTTAATCACACTGGCTTGTACTTAATCACACAGTTTTACATTAATCACCAGTATTGAATTTATATTGCTTTATCATCTGTGAGGACTGCAGTGTTTTATGCATAAACCATTTTAGGGACTACTGAAATGCAGCTTCTTTTGAAGGATATGGCAAATGTATCATAGTCCATAGCAGTGCTGACAACAGCCAAGGGCTGGAAGAGGAGAAAGGACAAAGTTAAGAAAGGTATAACAGAATTACTTGAATGGTTTTATTCTTACTGCTGTGAAAAATACACTGTGACCAATACCTGGGACTAATAAGATTTAGCTTTGCTACTTTTATGGAAATGTTGCATCTCTGATAGCCTCAATTTAAATCTGAGGAAGCAATTGCATCTACTGAAGGGCTAACATGATTTCTTGCAGCATCCAGAATTTCCATTGTGGCTATCAATCTAGTTCATAAGATTCATCTCCCAAGGAAAATAAATGGATAAAAGTTATAAAAGGACACAAAGCTAAGAGTAATAACTCTGTCCTGTTATTACTTTGCATATCATGAGCTTTTGATGTAGCGCGCTAGGCTTTTATAAAGAGGAGCATGTGGGTAACTTGATAAGGACTCCTTGGAGGAGTAGCATCATTATTCAGGCAACCTTTCCTCTAGGATGCAAGTTGTCAGCTCTAGTTGCCTTGATACTGTGACAGTTTAGGAATACTGCACATAACACCTGCCCTTGTTTTCATCGATTTGCCTGCAGGCCTATGGCAATACTATCAGTCAAGAGCATTACAAGGATTAAATTAGCATGAGTCACATTGAAATTACAGTGGAGGAGGCAGAAATAGACCAGGAGTATAGATATAAAAGTCTTGTCCTTATCACTGATCGACATGAAGTCTAAAAGAAGCATCAGATTTTGATGTGTGTTTGTAGTTTATATCATAACAGGTTTGGTTATAAGGCAATGTAAGGCTTCTGTCTCTGGGATTATTATTAAGAATTAGGAAATTACATCTGTAAAATTACACTTACTGACAGGTGATTCCTTGAGTTTATAATGTGTATTAAATGAAGCTTTTCCCACATTCTAATTTATTAATGGAGTTAGAAGAGGCTTTTGTGTGGTACATGATGAAGTTACATTTCCTTAATGGAATGGATCAGATTTCAGTATATAGGGAATTCTTAGCATTGTAAAAGGAAGCGTCAACCTCCTTTTATCCAGGCTAAACAACCGCAGCTCCCTCAGCTGCTCTTCGTATGACTTACACTCCAGACCCTTCAGCAGCTCCGTTGCCCTTCTCTGGACACACTCCAGCACCTCAATGACTTTCTTGAAGTGAGGGGCCCAGAACTGAACACCGTACTCACGGTGCGGCCTCACCAGTGCCGAGACAGAGGAACAATCACTTCCTTGGTCCTGTTGTCCGCACTATTTTTGATGCAGACCAGGGTGCCACTGCCCCTCTTGACCACCTGGGCACACTGCTGGCTCGTGTTCAGCTGCTGTCAACCAGCACTCCCAGGTCCTTTTCCGCTGGGCAACTTTCCAGCCACCTTTTCCCCAACTTGTAGTGCTGCATGGGGTTATTGTGACCCAGTTGCAGGACCTGGCACTTGGCCTTGTTGAACCTTGTACTGTTGGTTTCAACCCATCAAACCAGCCTGTCCAGATCCCTCTGTAGTGCAGCAGCTCAACACTCCTGCCCAACTTAGTGTCATCTGCAAATTTACTGAGGGTGCCCTCAATGCTCTCGTTCAAATCATTGATTAAACAAGATTGGCCCCAATACTGATCCCTGGGGACACCACTAGTGACCAGACACCAACTGGATTTAGTTCCATTCACCACCACTCTAAGGCCTGGCTCTCCAGCCAGTTTTTAACTCAGTAAAGAGTGCACCTGTCCAAGCCATGGACTTCCATCTTCTCCAAAAGATACTACTTTCACTATTAAAGGCTTTACTGAAATCCAGGTCCAACCACAGCCTTTCTCTCATCCACTAGACAGGTCACCTGATCATAAACGGAGATTAGGTTGGTAAAGCAGGACCCGCCTTTCCTAAACCCATGCTAAGTGGGCCTGATCCACTGTTTGTCCTGAACACACAGTGTAATTGCACTCAAGATAATCTGTTCCATAACCTTCCTGGGCACTGAGGTCAGGCTGACAGGCCTGTAGTTCTTCCTGTAGATCCTTCTTCCATCCGTTCTTGTAGATGGGCATCACACTGGTTAACCTCCAGGTTCCTCATCTGGAACCTCCCTCAGTACCCTTCAGTGAGTCCATCCAGCTGCATGGACTGCGAGTGTCTAAGCGGCACAGCAGGTCACTTAACTAATTCGTCCTGGATTGCCGGGGGTAGATTCTGCTCCCTGTCCCTGTCTACCAACTCAGGTAGATAACTGGTCTTTCTGTTACAGACTGAGGCAAAGAAGGCATTAAATACTTCAGCCTTTTCCTCAGCCTTGGTTACAATGTTCCTCTTCACATCCAATAAAGGTTGGAGATTTTCCTTTGCCCTCTTTTTGTTGTTAATATATTCATAAAAACATTTTTTTATTATCTTTCACAGTAGTGGTCAGATTGAGTTCTAGCTGAGCTTTTGCCTTTCTAATTTTTTCTCTACATGACCTAATGACATCCTTGTACTCTTTCTGAGTTGCCTGCCCCTTCCTGTGATAAATTTTTTTCTCTGAGTTCCAGCGAAAGCTCCCTGTTCAGCCAAGCTGGAGCTTCCCCAACAGCTCGTCTTTCGGCACACAGGGACAGCCTGCTCCTGCACCTTTAAGATTTCCTTCTTAAAGTGTATCCAGCCTTCCTGGATCCCTTCGTTTTTAAGGGCTGTTTTCCAAGGGACTCTCCAAACCAGTGTCCTGAACAGGCTGAAGTCCACCCTCTGAAGGACCAAGGCAGACGTTTTGTTGACTCTCTTCCTTACTTTACCAGGAATTGAAAACTATCATTTTGTGGTCGCTATGTTCAAGACAGCCTCCAACCACCACATCTGTCACCAACTCTTCTCTAGCAGAGCACCAGTCCTGCTGTGCTTGCTTACCACACACTCCAGGAACCAGGAACCTCCTGCAACCTCCCACAAGAACAAGGGCTAGTGATAGTGAAGCATCAGCCAACCACTTAGAGTTCATCTGCCTCCTCATCCTGGCTGGGTGGTCTCCCACCAGAATGTCAGCCTTGCTAGCCTTCCCCGATTCTTACCCATAGGGCACTGAACCTTATCCTCACTGTCTTTGAGCTCTGTAACAGTCAAAACACTCCCTGATGTGCAGAGCCACCCAACTGCCTCTCCTTCTTCACCTGTCCTTTCTGAAGCGCTTCAAACCATCCATTGCAGCACTCCAGTCCTTGCCAGGTTATAGCCCTGTGATTACAGTGGGCATCCCACATGCAAGGTCAGAGCAGCAGTAATACTAGGAGGCTAATCTAGAACAAGGACTTGCAGTAAAGTTTAAAAGTTGACTGTTTAATGTTAAACTGCTCTTCTATTTGGCAGTTTATGGAATCAGTGTAATGGCCCCTTTCTAAAGTTTGCAAACACTTAGCTGTCTAAAGTACACATTTCGCTGAGAAGACACAGTCTTTGCAGAAAGGCAGCAAATGTTGCTCATTTAGGGGGTACCAGAGTTCCAGAGTACTGCTGCAGTAGTTACCTTTCATGAGCAAGGTGGGGGTTAGTTAATATGAGAAAGTCCAATTTAACACTAATGACTTTGCACCTTTTCCTCATGAGGAAAGAGCTGGCCTAACAGCTTTTTGAGATCTCTGATCCGTGGTCTTAAGGGTGTAAACTGCCTCCAGAGTAAGCAACTGGATCACTGCAAATATTGGAGGGCCTTTTTTCCCACCCCAAGCAGGATTGAGCAAAGAATATGCCATGATCCAGTTGATCAGTGGATTGGGGAGCCCTTTAAAGACTTTTGTTTCTAAAAAGTCATAGATGTAGGTACAATTCTTTTTTTTTCCCCTTCCATAGTCCCCACAGAGAACTGCAGTTATTTTAGCTTTATCAGCAATCTCACTATGCATTGGGATAATTTAGTAAACTGCATCTTATAGTGTATAATCTAAGAGATAAATTATAAAAGAAGCGAACTATTGACCAACTTCCACAAGTTCTAGATGTCAGCTATTATGGGATCTTTTGCTGTGAAAAGCATTAAATCTTTCTATTAGAGTATTTTGTTAATGTTATGGTAGATAAAAGGATTGTGAAAACAGTCATCTATTTTCCTGGAAACCATCATCTTTCTTGGAGCTGCTGCCCACAAGTACCATCCTAACCACCTTGTATGTATGGAAATCAGTAACAGGGATGTGCTGAGACTGACTGAAGTACAAGTACTTCTTTATTTTTGGATCAAGAAGGGGTCCATAGTGCTCCTCACCTATATTATCAAATTTTGGCATCATGGGTAGATACATGAGTTTGCACAGCACGGAGCAGGGTACATCTCCTTCCTTTTCAGCCTTTGTGTAGTCATCCCTTCTTCTGCATATTTCAGCAGCCAGCCATCCATACTTTCTGCTTTTAACTGAAAAGCTGGCTTTCTAAGGACGGATCTTATGTTTGACTGTAGTGTATACTGTGTTGCCTGAAGCTTGGTATCATCCAGATATTGTAGATAAATCAAGACTAACTTGATATCTGTCTTCACCTTGGCATTTAAAAACAGTTCATCAAACTTCTCACAAGTCTTCTTGATAGTATGCTTCATAGCACCCGATTAACAGAGTAAAATAGCAGATAAAGACAGAAATATTTGATTATAGAGGGTGATGTTTCCATCAAAGCTGAAAGGGATCTCTAGTGAGGGAATCCAAACACATTTTATTGTGCAAAATGAAGAGCTTTCTGCACCGTACAGACAGGCAAAAGAGGGACAGTCACAATGTGGATCACTCTACTATGCTACTGTAGACTTATGCCACACATCTCTGATCTGATTTCAGTTTGTGTTTTGCAGGTTTTAGAAGGAAGTTTCCTTCCTTTTGTATAGAGCTGTTGTTTGTTTTTCTGTTAACTTGTAACAGCATAAGGCATCTGATAATCAGAATATTCACCCTGAGTGTAAATGCTAGGAGTCTTTGGTGGCAGACTGGATTTTCCAAAAGCCCTCCAACAAGACTAGCAGGCTATGATTCTGCTGCATATGGGCCAAGGCCTAAATAACACAATATACTTCCCCCTACATTACTAATCTGGTTGACTTTGAAGAGATTTACATTATTAAAGCTATGATCTTGCTCGATCAAGGGAATCCTGAAGCTACCTGAGATAAACATCTCTGGACAGACAATTTATCCCTGCAACTTCAGTGATTTCATTAAACAAGCTTCTGTGCTATTAAAATGCACGGAGTGATCTTTGTTTCTCAGAAACAGTGTCTGTACATTTAAATAACAAAACCAGTATGTTTTTGAAAACACCTAAGAACATCACAAGTTTCCTAAAATGCTCCTGTCTAACATCCTTCAGTACCTGTGGGTGTCAAATACTTATGTATTCCTAAAAGATCTCATTTATATTCACATAAATGAACAAAATGTTATGGCTGTGGTGCCTTTATGATCTGTTAGTAGTTGCCAGAAGTTAAATTTATATTTATAAATGCCTAGAGTTCTACTTGCCTTTTAAAGTCAATATGGTTCGTTATCTGAAAAGCATCTTTTATGAAAGCATATAGTAAAAATCACTTAAAGCAAGTCTTTGTTCTGAAATTGCTACAGAAGGTATTTTACACAGCTGAAAGTTTCTTGGACTTCATTTGACACAAAGGAAAAAAAAATAAAATCAATCTTTGCACTTAAAGAACTATTCCCAGTAAGTTTTGATTTCCTTATTTTTGCACCAGTATCTTTAAATTTTAACTTTTGCTACAAGAAATATGACAGCTTGAGTAGGTATGATAGACAATTCTAAGTAATAGTTGCCATATGTATCAGTTTATTTTTGGGAATGGTAGAGAAACTAATCCTGTTCATCTTTCTCACACATTCAGATCCACAAATCTAATTACCTGAGTGAAATAAATGAGATTTGGACCTTTTTATATACTTGTACTCTGTTATATGTGCTTTTTTAGTTCTTTGTGTTGCTCAGTAGTTGTTTAGGCACAGTGTTAATATACAACATCTACATATTCAGATTAAAGCTGTCCTTTTGGCATACTGCATGATTAGTAAAAGGCTGGCACAGCTGCTTATTCAACTTCTGTGCCTCAGTTTTCTCCCCATAGAGATGGAGGTGTTATAATCCAATCCTGAAGTGATTTTAAGAGGTGCTTTGAAGATAGCTTTTTACTGTGATCATGGTGGATAAGAGTATTTAGACTGTACCTTTGAGCTCCAAATGTAGTGAGACACTGAGGAATGTGTAACTTTTTGATGGGAGATGTGTTTTTTTCATAGGATTAAGTCGTGGGTACCAAATTGTTGTAGCAATTTGCTGCTTTTTCATGTCCAACAACATTTTCAGATCCATTTTCACGTGTAAGCTGATTTTCAGTGCTTAAAACATTTCTTTCTACCACTGATTTTAAAAAATATCAGGTGTTTTTAGACATTGATATAACAGAAGCTGGTAAACATCTAGAGAAAAGCAAAAAAAAATAACTGAACATTAGAAAATTTGACCATAAGGGAATATTGAAGTCATGGCATTTGGCCAGTATAGAAAGGAGTAGACTGAAGGCAGGAACGATAACACTCATTAAAAGAGAATGGTGATAGTTTTTTTCATTTTTGTCACTGGATGCCAGAACAGCTGATCTTCAAGAGAAAGACTAGAATTGTTCACCATGCTGTTCCATGACACTTAATGCATGAAAGTCTGTCAAGTTAGTGTTCTCTTTGTTCCAGCTGAATTCAGCTATGTACTGTATCCCAGTGATTTTCGTAGTATCCAACATGTGCTGGTTTCCTGTGGAAGGCATTCCTTCCATCTTACATGCGATGAGAGATTTCTGTGGAGCTGTTCATTGAAATATGGCTTCATCCTCAGTGGAAACAGTTGCTACTGAAGAGTATGACAGGCCTCACAGCACTGGACTTGCTGATGAAGGTCCCTCCAGCTTGTCTTTGCTGCTGCTGTTTCTCCAGCATGCCTTGGTGACTACACTAACAGGTTGCATGGCCACAGCATCCCCCTGTTATTTTTTCTCAGTTCTGAAAGTGCTGTTTTCTGAATCTTCTTACACCTAACAGAGTTTGTGATATTTTTTCTTACCTGTCCTAATCCCCTTTCTGTATTGAAACTGTTCTTTGTCCAGATGCTGAATTTTTCTCCTTGTCAATCATCCTCTCACTGTGATACATTTCCCTGACTTGGTGTTTGTCTTAATGAGGACCATTGAAAGGCATCAGAATCTTACTCCAGTTGAACAGTATCCTCAGAGGAACATGGCTTGTCTTGCAGTAACAGTGCTCACCTGCCGTTTATTTTCCAGCATTGGCAGACAGACTCCTTTTCTGGACATCATTTTGCCTGGAAAGTGTAACGGTTACAGAGTCTTAAATGGGTTGTTTTCATAACAACACACTGAGTGGAAGGGGACTGATGTTGGCTCGGCAAGTAAAATACTTCCCTGGAAAGGGGAACCCTACATGTGCTCTGTGTGCTGCTGATCCGAGCAACATCTATTTCCATGTTCAGCAGCTCTGGGGGCTAATTCTATAGTTTCATGTCCCAAGGCCTGTGAGAGAGGATGAAACCCTGCTTGTTTAGGATGTCTCAGGTGTCAAAGTTGGAGCACTGGAAAAAACACTGCTGGTAGTCCTTGATGACCTCAGCTTCCTTTTCAATAACTAGAAGGCCATGACCTGTGGCGAGCATGAAGAAATGATGCATATAAAGTTCTGAGAACAGTCAGCCTTATCCTTAGTAGCGCTTCAGAACAAAAGTAGAAATACACTATGTTAGCTGAGCACCCTTAGAATACTTAATTGTTATGAGGTACTGTTTGACCTTCAGTGATGCAAAAATTATGAATAATTCTGAAAAGCAATGAGAAGGAAACATGGTAACTTTCTTCAGAAATATCTAACTAGCACATAATAGTAGCCATATTATGCTGGTTTAATTATTTCCTTTATAGAGATGGCCTGGGAAATTTGTGATTGTTAGGAGGTTATGTGTTGACAAATTCTTCCAGTAAGTCTGAAATATATCTCAGATATATTATCTCAGATATAATGATCTCTTGGATCATTAAATTTCTGGCAAAGCTATTTTTTAAAAAGAAAGACCTGGGTGGCTTCAAAGTTTTCCTAAGTTAGATTTGTTGAACCAAGTGTTTATGCTCTATCTAAATTTACTAGCTTTTGGGAGCTCGGTTTTTTTAAACAAACTTATTTATCCTTCCATCTAGAGAAGAGTGAATTCTTCTGGAAGTGTTATGTCAGTGTCACTGTGTTCCTTCAGATGATGAAAGATGAGGGAGATTTGGAGCATCCCAAAGGTGAAAAGTACCTCATCAGCAACTGTTGCTATGTCAGGCACATCACTGATATTTAGTGTGCAATATACTCATTATCTGTGAAGAAACAGTAAAATTCATCCTCCACATATGAACATCAATCTGGAAAATGTTTTGCAAAGCGCTAGACAAAGTTATCTTCATGTACTGCGTTGCTATGAGTGGCAGGACATGAAACTGTCTTAACAGGTGGTGAAATATTCTGTTGGCAAGCCACCAAACCATGCTGGAAACTTTTGGTTTTGTTTCCCCAGGGCTCCATTATATCAGTACTGCAATGAAGGTTGACCTGAGTCTGCAGAGGGAAATTCTCTCCCTGCTGAACGTGAAGAAGCCTCAGGGTGGGCAGCATCTGCACCTCAGTGCGTGCTGGATCAAATGTGGGTGTCTCTTTCTAGCCTCTGACAATTCCTTTCCAAGAAGTATCTGTGAAAATGTCACAGCTCAGACTGGAGGAGGCAGACAAGATTAGGCGTCTGCAGTGCTACTGAGAGCATATGGACTAATTTAGAAGCCAAACTGAGAAGACACAAAAACACTAGTATCCCATCTTGTAGGTATAGTGGTGTAAGTGAAAGTAAATCCACCTGTTAACTCTCTGACATTGTGAGATAAGAAATTAGTGAGCTCTGTTGATTACCCATGTCATGAATGGTTGCACCCTTGTCTCTATTTGTCATCACAAATCTGCATCCCGTCTGCACAATTCCTAATATAAGTGAAATTTTGTGTTTAAGGATGTGAATTATAATCTCACAGGCAATCATTAGAAAAATACACCAAATCAAAATATCTCTTTTATCAGGGTGGTTTTTTTCTTCCCAGCAACTCTGACAATTTTTTTTAAAGCTTTTATCTGATTTTCCTCCACATTGAAGAAATTGTTTTAATTTATAAATTACCTTTTCTGCCTTCTGTGATGAGAAGTAGCCTAGAGATACGTATAATGCTATCAAATGAGACTTACCATCTTCATATCATCCTACTGAGAAGACATTATAATTTGCCACTAATGCTCTACTTAGTGCCAAAATCCACATATTTTATTATAAATTGGTTCCATTTGATTTTAATCAAGACCAATAGGAAATATTGCCACTGGATCTTGGAACTGAGAAAATCAGATACAGCATTGGGAATATAAGGGGAAATAGCTTGAAAAACATCACTACTTAAAGTAGTCTGATTTCCTTAAATTCTGTGATCCAATGAAATCATATAATCAGAGCTAAATAAACAAGACTCTGCTATATACAACCCATGGAACTAGACAGTGGGAAAATGCATGTGCCCTTTTGAATTCCAGGTCTTTTATATTGAATGTGATCTTTATATTTGGCCATGTGACTTAAAAACTTTTTGCCTTTTTTTTTTTTTTTTTGACTGCAAGCAACCAGGAAGAACATCATGTATTTTCTGTGAAAAATCCAGAGACACAGTTTGTAAAAGACAAAATTGTCTTTTTCCGGGTATAATTTAGATGTTTGATTAAGGAATGAAACTGTGTTAGCAACAAATAAGTTACAAATTTATATTTGATATCTCTCTTCTTGGCCCAGGAAAAATTTGATTAATTTCTAGATAACAGATTGCCTGTCAGGTATCACTGCTGAGGATTTTTGTACCATAAATTATATTAGTTTCCTTGTACAAGGGTGAGCTTTAGTGGCCCTTCTGTACAGGAGAAAAAATGTTTATTGTGTTGTGGCTGCTTCCAGCTTAAGAAGATTTTTGTGCTAAATGTTTTTGGAGTTGATTTTAATGTTCTATTGACGAGATCTCAAAAGTTAATTTTTGAGAAGTTCTATATAGGCAATCTACTCCATTTTTATATAATGTTCCAAGTCTAATATGAATTCTTTCAAATTGCAGTTTTGTCAATGCAATTGTTTTATATTTGATTCTGTGGGGTTTTTTTGCCTTGGGAATATGGTGAAAAAAATTTTTCAAGTGGCTGCTTTAGCCTCTTTTTCCTATTTCTTAAGGACTAGGGGTATCAAGTAAGTAGACAGCGAAAGAACTAGCTGGTCACCAGATGAATATAGGTATCAGAGGTTAAATTATTAATCACAGCTTTTTGGTAGGATCTTCAGACAACTCAAGATGATTGTCCCCTTGTCTTCAGTGCTATGAAGGGCAGAAGGTCAAATAGTCTCTTGGTTTGAAAAGCTTGCAGCCCAAATGGGGCCCAAAGAAGAAGATCGGGTAAATGAAATTGTCACATGAAGTGACATGCTATCAAAATGAAATGCTATCAGGGCAGTAAATAATATATTTCTTTGATTGTTGATGTTTTTTGGAGGGAGCAGTGTTAAAGAAAGTGTCTGCTTAACAGTAAATATAGAGGACAAACCAAAGGGAAGTAAGAAAGTGAAGGAACTGGTAAGAGAGAGGAAAATAAAATGTAATGAGGAGAATGTAAGTGAGCCTGAGTGCACAGCTAGTTTCCAAAAGGCTGAGACATGCCTGGTCACTACTAGAAAGCTATCCAGGTACTTTTCAGCTAGATGACTAAAGTATAGGCAGAAAAAACAACTGGCAGGATTTATTTTTTTTTTTTAATTCAGAAAAGTGGTGTTTTGATTTCTTTGGGATGCAATAAAGGACACAGAAATTCAGCCAAAGATATTATTGCTTATTGTTCAGGCAGTTAAATTTAGATCTTGTTCAACCAAAAGAACTAATCAATCTTTTCAAGAAGTATGAGAGCAACAATAGCCAGAGAAGGGCAAAGAGATTGTCTTTCCAGTTCTTTAAGAAGCCTTTTTGTCTCCTCTTCCTCTTTTGTCTAGCTCTAGTGCAAATATTCTGAACACAGCAAATTTTTGTACTACAGAACTCCTATTCAGAGGAGGACAACTCAGAGGTTAAGATGCTAGTCTATAACAATCAGATTTTAGTTTACAATTAACATCCTCTGAACTTGGTGTAGAAGTTACTTACCTTTCTGGTACCTTTTTTTGCCCAATGGTGAAGTGAGCAAAGAATGAACCATTAAGCAATTTTGTGAGGAAAAAGAACATTCAAGAATTTGAGAATCATAGATGTTGCTATACTAATAGCATAGTTCAGTTCAGCAGCCTGAGTTGTAGGTTACTTGAGTTGTATCCTGACTTGCCTCAAGCTGCTATTCCAGAAGACATTTCACAGGTCCTATGTCATGTTTTCCACCTGAACAGACGTGTTTGAGACATCCTGTGCCTTCTGAGATGCCTATGGGAAGACAAATGAACCAAACCATGTTTTCTCAAATCGATTCTTTGGTTTTAGCTTGGTCCTTATTCTCTCATAATGGTCTGACTTCCTCTTAATTCTTTCTTTGCTTTCTCACTCTTTTTTTCTCTCTACACCTTGTTTTTTGTTGTTTATTGGGTTTTTTTCCCATTCTGTTTTCCTATTTAAGCTACATTCTGTGAAAAGCACCATTCCAGCATCCCTACTTTTATTCTGTCCTCTGTTATATAGGCTGGTCCTCCGTTATATAGTCTAGGGAACAGCTTGTTTATTTTTTGAAATACATGGCAGTTCTTTGAAGCTCTGCCAGGTTTTCATATCCGCTGGGGATAAGCACCTTTCAGAATACATGCAGAGAGTGTCTGATGAGCCACCTTATCATGTGGGAGAGCCACATAGCATTAAGCCCTGTGAAGTTCCTAAGACACAAGCAGGAGAAGTCCCTAGCAGTACATAGTCACAGATGTTAGTATTCCTTTTCTTCTTATAAGTGAAATGAGGCCTTTGCAAACTTGGAAGCTCATCCTTCAGTCTACTTCAATTTTTATTGCCCAACTAAGTTTTACTCTGGACTTAGGATCATACTTAATGCAGAACACTAGCCACCTACTACTGTGTTAAATTTCACAAGGGTGTGTACTTCCAGTAGACCAAATTTGCTGGATATTGCAAAGAAAAGGGTGAGCAAAGGTCTGCCTATACATTGTGGTACATGGTGATGTGCAAGTCAGTGTACTCTGTAAAGGACTTTCTAGTTTTAACCAAATGACCAAGGACTCATGTAGAAGTCTGTGGCTTCATTCTGAAAGCAGTCATAATCTTGTTTATTTTGCGGCTCAATTTAGAGCATTTTTACATTATCTGTGCAATGATGTACAATTAGATTCTGTAATTTGCTTAAAGGTTACTATAATCATCTCTCATGGCATAGTGTTCACATCTGTCATTTAGGCTGCATTAGAAAGACCACATTTCCCTCTTTCAATTTTGATTAAGAGAATATAGCTTATCATAGTGTTTTATGCTTGTCTGGATGTTATTCAATACTCTTCTTGTTTGTTAAGCAAACTGTTCCCATGTGTCACGGTATTTTACGATACTCAAAGCACCAGCAAGTTAAAACTTATAAAACTTACTGAAAGAAAAGCATTTATAAGAGAAGTGCACCTTTATGCTTCTTTAAACAGCAAATACCTTACCAGAGCTTCACCAGGACACTAATCAGGACAATCCATCAATAAGAAAAATCCATCAGATCTATAAAATTTAAAGAGGCAACATCAAGAATTCACTGAAATGCAGTTTGTCAGTGCTTAGGAGAGGGTTCTGGAGGAGCGTCGCTGCACACTTGCCATGTAACTTCCATAGGAATCTTCTTTAGAGGGGGTTTGGAGAGAGTTTAGTATATTACATTGGCAATTGATCCGGCCTGTAGAGCCATCTCTATGCTCTTCTGTACTGGAAAGTGCCTGGTACCCGGCAGCTGCCTCTTCTTATTGCTTGGGCCATATTTCATGCATTCATGCAGTTCAGGGTATGACTTCTCTTTGGCTTTGTGACACTGTACAAAAGAAATTGGCTAGGTTATGTATTCGGATAGCAATTGTGGAGTTGCAGTCCTCCACTAAATGGTACACTCCCAACTGCAGTTTACTGTGATGTCCTTTTTTCTAGTATGTGATCCACTGTGTCAAACTTGAGCAATGAAATTGAACTGTGAATGATGGGCAAATTAGCACTACTGAGCCCAATGTAAGAGAAGGCTTTGGAGGAGGCTGGGACACAATTATCAGTACAATAATAATGGTATAAAATACATTATGTGACGGTGAAGATTAGCTATAATTTGATGAATGATCAGTTGTTCTATATGGCATTAGTAGTTGCAAGTGGGAACAGAAAAAAGGAGTGGTAACTACAGATGACCTAAAGCTGATCTGGAAACCTCAGCCAAGTTCAGTCATTTTATAAGATCAGTAACAGAAACCAGCACCACACAAAGCAATTGCTTATCAGTCATGACCTTTATTACAGTGTCTTTCTGCATTTTCTGGAGTAAAAATGTCTTAGTAAAATGTTCTGTATTAATCAGATCTTCAGGCTTTTGCGAGTCTGTCAATGACAAAGGGATTTTTTTTCCACAACCCTTCAACAGATTATTAATGAGAATAGAGGCTCAGGCAAACATTTGTGACCTTCAGCACTTGTTTCTGCAGGAACACAAGGGTGGAATAGCAACAGCAGTACAAGTGTAAGGCTGAGTTCTTGGAAAGTATATGGCCATATAGCATGGAAAATATGAAATTTAGTCAACCACTTGGAAAAGAGAAGCGATTGAGCTTCTTTTTTTCTGTTGCACCAGAGCTATGCTGCAATTGAAATATTCATAGCAGAACTGAAACTGAGCAATACACTACGCTATCTCAGACACAGGCATCTTAACTCCATTATAAAATACTAGTTTATACTTACCGAGTGTGTTCAGCACTAGAGAAAAAATTACGATTTTTTAAAAAAATCCTATATTATTATTTTTCTAATTATGAAACTCCATCTAATTTTTAATCCTACCATGTAACAATACTGAAAAATATCTCATTGCCCATCTTTTTTTGCAGAACATATTTTGAGATTTCAGTGCTGAAGTGAAATGGAGGTGACATCATGACAAAAGAAAGATTTGTTTTGTTATTAAATGGCACCCAAGCAGATCTTGAGTAGTTAGATATGAATGGTACCTCTCTGGAGAGGAGACTTTGTATTAGCTGGACTAAACAAGTAGTTCAATAAGCTCTATACTTACATATCTTTAATCCACTCCACTGTCTCTTCCTGCCCCTCTTTGCAGTGGAACAACCAAGTAGCATCCTTGTAATGATTCCCTCTCTGGTTTCACTTCAGCTACCCATGTGCTAACAGTGAGGAGGCGGGAATCTTATGTGGCTTCAGTGAGTCTTGAGTATTCTATTTCTTGTGCTTAACACCCTGCTGTCATGCATGGGTGAGAGTAGATAAGTTTTGAAATTAGTTCTGCACCAGGCTTCATACTTCAATATGTTGTCCTCCTAGCTAGCTTTTATTTCTGGAATAAACAGGGTTTCTTAAACTTGCTCCTACACTTCTCAAGTACCAGCTGGGTATCATGGATCATGCTTAACTTTTCTTTTTTGACACTTTTTTTATGGTTTTGTGGTGTTGGATGCTTTGTATAATATCCCATCGCATGAAAAAAGAGTACCTTTTTAAACATGGGTGTTCCTGGAAAACTACACATATTAGTCATGCAGTCCTAGTATTTCTTTTACAGGTTGTAGAAGAGCAAAGTACTAGGAAAAAAAAAAATGTTGTGGAATGGTGTTGTAAAAGTATTGCAGAATAGTGTTATAGATGCATGAGTTTGCATCTGTTGAGACCCAGAACAGTTTGCTGTTTTTGAGAGGGAGTCCATGGCAATGATTTTGGACTGTCATGCGTGTTTGTTTTGCTTTTCATACTGGCATTATTCTGTTAAATTCCCTTAAATAGTGCTACTTGTGGCAAGTTAGATTAGCTTAATTTTTTCAGTATTTTAACAGTCCTGGGAATTTCTGATGACGTCTTCTCTTTGGTAGCCCTGTCTGAGCAGTCATGTCTTCCTACCCTGAGTGGTTTTGAACATGTTGGTTGTTCTTTAAGAATACTGATGTGTGACTGGGGATGATGTATGTTGGGATCATGATGAGGTCAACTCCTGTCCAGCCAACTGCTGCTCTGCAGGAAGCTGAGCTGCTCTTGAGGCAGCTCCTGGGTGGCCACAGGCTACAGCAGAGAGTAAGTTTCAGGGTTCTTTGGTTGATGCTGGTTTGGGGTTTTTTGTGGGGACTTGGAGGATTTTTTACTTTGGTTTTGAATTTAGGCTTTTGTTTGTGGTTTTTTTAGTTTTGTGGGTTTTTTTTTCTTTCCTTCAATTGCCATAGTCTTGAAAACTTTTTTAGGGGAGGATGAGTAGGCCTGTTGGGATGATAGTCTCAGCAGCTATTATAACACTGTCATAGTTGCCTCAAGGCAAGAATTTTCAATGCAATCAAGCTCTCTCAAGCTAATCTGTAATTTATTTTATTGTATTAGTTTCCTTTCTTTGGTATGTTATGGGCACTTACCAACATTCACATTACAATCACTCTGAAGTTGATCATTAGAATTCAAGTTCCTCATAGAACTGAATGTATTATTTGATAAATAAAAGCACTTCAAAGACTAAAGGGGAACTGTTTAGTCTTGTATCTTCTGAAAGTTTGTTGAAGATGCAGCATCCCCAAATGGAAATATTCTTGCATTTGTTATCCAGAAGTGTACTCTTGATGGCATTTATAAATGATATCAGACATGCTTGATGTTCTTACTCAAATGTTATGTGTTAGTGTAGAATCTGCCTTATGTTGTGTCAGTACCACATTGTCTGACAATTCCTCTCTACTGTATTTACCTGACAGCATCTAGGTTTTTCATCATATCAAATTTAGCTTTTACTTCATTCTCAATGCTAAGTGCATGTAACTATATTCTTAGCAATATAAGTAATATATACCTGGGTCAGCACCAATACCCATTTTAGATACTTTTTTTAAAAAATATTTTTATGTTATTTTAAGAGAAAACTTAGTGGTAGCTGATTTAGTTTAATTATATTAAATATAGTAACTTTTATCCTGGATTTCTTTTTTTTTTTTTAGAGAGTGGTCAGCTTTTTAAACAATCTTCAGAAGACTACAGACAACTTGACTACTGAGATTCAGTTCATGTCTGTTTCTTTAATTTTTAAAATTTATTTTATTGTAAATGGTGCAGGCTGTTCAAACACACTGATAGAAGTTCTCAAACCTAACCTCAAATGTTGTTTCTCTGTATGGGTATGCTAAGAAAAAAAAGTGCTAGCCACCTGCCTTCACTGAGTTCTCACCTCATTCAAGCCCTACAGGCCACTGAATGTTTAGCAACGTCTTTGGTTCCTCTGCTCTTTTTTTTGTCCAGTACTTGAATACAAATCCATAATATGGGTTACCTACCACATGAGCCTAAAACAAAATATTTGCCCCTTATTGGGGCAAAGATCTCCTTTCTTTGGCATGTCATAGGGCCCTCTAAGGCTTTTGTGAAACAGAATCTGTCTACCCTTCTCCTGCCCTCATGGGACACAGTAAACTGAGCTATTCCCGTTACTAAAGCTAATGGTTATCTATAAGGGTGGTTGAACTGAGGCTTAAGGAGTAGGTTAGGCACATGCTGCTCCTGAGCACAGTCTTCATTTTACCATTAAGAGCCATCAGATGCTTTCCAATAACGTGTGTTTCAAGTCTGTTTTCTCTTGTTCTAAACTTAGTGCTAGTAGTCTGTCTACTTGCCTTTTCCTAATCCTAGTCCTAGACCAAACCCTGACCCTAACCCAGGTGCTCTATGTAACAAAATGAATGTGTTTAAAATTTTTTTCAGCCTGTCCATGATGGGGGGAGTTGGAGGAACCCATATGTAGGGCAGACAAGCCTTCACGTGGTCTTAATCCCACTCCGAAGATATCCTATAGGTGTCTGACCTAAGTCAGCAAAAATAAACTAGCTATAGACTTCTCTTGACAAGAGACTTCCACTTTGAGACAGAAGTGCACAAACAAGTGCTGGAAGGCGGGTCAGTCTCTAAGACTTACTTTCAGCCTGCCAATTTCTCTGTTTAGACTACCAGTGATAAGGTTGGGTTGGTTGTAAAGTGCTGAGCTATACATTCAGTGGTGCATGGAGTTATATGAATGGGATCTAAAGGGACCTGTTAGGAATAGTTTGTTTTAGCCCCAGTCTGCTCCACTGTCTCTATATGGAATTGTGGAGATGGAGTTAGGATTGCATTTAGGAGAAGAGTAAGTGAACCCCAGTTATCTGTGTACATGGCATGGGCTATAGGACTTCCGTGAGAGTAAGTTTCTTTAGCTAATTCCAAGCCTCTGGCTTGGAACTTTTATTTCCAACCATATGACATACCTGTAGTTCTGATCTGCATTAGGAAAATTGAGACACTATGTTATTGATGATTATTTAATGGATTCTGGATTAAGATTAGCGTTGGTGTTTGCAGAGGCTAAATTGTAACACTGCATCTTAGTTCGGCTAAATACCTGTAGAGAAATTGTAAATTGTAGATAGGATAAAAAAACCTCCATACCATAGGAGGTAAGAGGTTCTTCCTTTCTGAGCCTTGCACAGTTGGGCCTGAGTGCACATTTGGAGACATGGGTGTGTGTCACTCATATTTTGAAAAAAAAGAGTATCATGACAAATTTTCTTGCTGTAGTTTGTTATCTATGTTACGAATTGCTCAGACTACAGTTAACATGCCTGCTGCTTCTTGCTGTGAAGATAGTTTGAATGTATTGCCGTGATCAGGAGGCTTACCTGGCAGCCACCTCTTTGAAGAGGAGATGTTGGATTTTCAGAAAGCCACCTGGTGCAGATCAGAGTTGGGGACAGACTGTTGGTCTCACTGGTGACAAAGAGCAATGTGATGATTCAAAATATTAAATTAGATGATTCCTCTGTAAAACTATCTGTGATACTTGTTAATATTTTATGAAGAGGTTGGTGATGACAGTGCATGAGGTTTCTGTGACTAGTCAGCAGTCTTAAAAGAAACCCAAAATGCCCATATATGCCAGAAAATACACATCACTATTGGCAGCAAAAGGCTGGTCTTCACCATTTTTTCTTCTCTGGTATCATTGTTTCTATCTTTCTGCTGTAAATATGTCAAAACTTCCTTGATGTTTCACATGCCATGTCCACAGGTATGTGAGAGACCAGATTATTATAATAATTATTGTCTTGGACCAACTCGAGTGTGTGTGTGTAGGGAGGAAAGGACAGGTTGAATTTCACAGAAGTGAGGTGATGCCCTGTCCCACATCCCAGCCCCTGCAGTCAGTGGGCAACCCCCAAGCAGTTGTCAGTCAAATGCAATCAAGGAGCACTGCCCACATCCCACCTCAGAGCCCCTGACCCAGCCCAAGATTGGCTGGCACAGCGGGAACACCGCTCCTTACCCCATCCTGGAGCCCCAGAGAGGACAGTGGGCTGGGAGTCCCACCTAGGAGGGGTGGTCACAGGGGACCAGGGCACATAAAAACAGCAACAACCTGGTTTCTGTTTTGGCTTGAGACCTACAACCTGGTCTCGTGGAAGCTGGACTTGCACAGGGCTCCTGGTGGTAGCTCTTTTCTTTTTTCTTCTTACTCCTTTTCTTCCTTTACTACTTTCTTAATATTTTGGGTAACTTGGGACTGAATGGGTTGGATTTTGCTAAGTTTTATGGGTTAGCATGTGCTAAATCAATGCTTTGTGGAATGGTTTGTTTTGGTTGCATGTTACCCTTTAAACTTTTGCCAAGACCTCTTATTTTCTGAAGTTTACCGGTAAAAGTACCCTGTGAGAAAATGCACAGGTTTTCTCTTTTGCACTCTGTCTTAACGTGTTAAAAGAGCTGAGGGCTCTTCTAAAGATCTGGTGGGCAAATTTTTGGAACCTTGTATATTTTTAAAGTAAAACTCCCTAGGTGAGCTCATAGCTTCAGTCCTAGGGTCTTACAGGCTGGCATTTTATCACCTTCATGATCATCCTGACCCCAGGTTTCCACTGTAGCAATGCTCACTACACCTTTGTGCAGCTTGATTTGGTGGTGTGGAACTGGCTGGGCTTGGGAGAGGAAGGTGGTCAGAGAGAGAATATAGCAGTACTGGAGCTGCACATTCTTTGTTTTGAGAAGAACAGATGGTGTGATGCTTATATGTTTATTCATAGTATCTTTTAATTGCTACTGTTTCAGTTTCATGGGGTTGATGAGTCTTGTTTTGTTTGCATTTGTTTGGGTTTGGTTTTTTCCTGTGAGAATTGAAAGTTTGGTCAATTTGTCATAGGAGAGTAACCTGAACATCACTCTGTGAGATGGTTTGGTCCCACATACATGTAGTCTATAAAGATTCAGGCTGCTTAACAAGCAGAGTGAAACCTATTTGCAGGTGTGTGTAAGTCTGTAGTATTAAAATGAATGGATAGGGATAGGATTTAATAATAGAATGCATTTATTGTAGTTAAGTACAGTATAAACTGTAGATGTGTGAAATTACTTTTGAGATTGCTGATTGGCTATCCCTTGTTGTATATTTATTATCTAGTGGATGACAATCCACTTCTCAATTAATGAGGTGAGAAAAAAATGAACACCAAGTTTTAAATAAGCATCAGCTATAACAATTTCTTGTGCCGCCTTACAGTTCTTTATTTTCTATGACTTTATGTTGAAAATCATTCAGATAAGAATAACAATACTGTTTGATGTAATGAACCATAAACAGAAAAAAAACCTAATGATTTTTTTCTTTCTTTGTCTGCATTGGAGAAAAACTTGCAGTGGCAGCAGAATTCTCTCATTCTTCCTTGCTTTGAAACCATGGAATTGTTTGCTAATAGAAAAGTTGCTTCATTAAAAAAACCCCCACATCTCACCAAGGACTCTATACTTTGAAGTATATTTCCACACACCCCATACTCCTGCTTTTATCTTTTTTTTATTTTGACAAAATAGTTTCTTGTGTGAACTTTAGAAATTGTAGTGCATGAACACCCCCAAAAATAAAATGCTATTTAGGCCTAACTGCAAGAACGGAAGTGTTGAAAGTAGCAGTGTTCTTGTTCTGTGTCGTAAATATTAAATTATTCCTTTTTCCTTTCAATATAGGTACTTCAAAAACTAGGAAAAGCAGATGAAACTAAAGATGAACAGTTTGAAGAATACGTTCAAAATTTCAAACGGCAAGAGGTCAGTCACTTTTTCAGTTTCTTTAATTGTGTCTTAAGAATTGTTGATTTCGAAGGTGTTACAGGGTAACAGGTAGGGGGTTTTTTTGGTGGGTAAAAGATTTCATTCTGCTGTTTTGAAACAAATAACAGTTGGATTTGTGCATGCAGAGGGCTAAAACAGTCTGATAATAGAAGGACATATTGTAATCACATGTAGCAGCATCATTCTTGAACCACTTGAGATTAGCAGAGTGACAGCAGATTTTCACCAATGTAATTGAGAACAGAACCCAACCCCAACAAAATGCAGCCTTGTGTTTGCCTTCTTACAAAGAAGAGAAGTATTTCCTTGTTTTCATTTTGTGGATTACTTTCATCAGTGCTACATAATAATACTGTTTTTATAAGAAGTGATTAGTTTATTAGTTTCAGTATACGTATGTGTTGTAATGTTCCCTGTGGGTGCTGGGGTCTGTGGTGGCAGTGCTGATGAAGTACTACTAGAGAGCAGTGCTCAATTCCTCTTATACTGTAAACACAGTACAGGAAAACAAAGGTGCCCCAAACAGTTCATAATCTACTTCCAATGCAATCCTAAATTCTAACCCCAATTACTTGTTGCTTTGTTGGACAGACTTTTTGGCTTCAAGGTGATAAATTGCAATTAATTATATAGTGCCTTTCTAGTACAAATTAATGCCTACCCCGAGCTGCGGTAATACCACTAAGAAAACAGTCTTTTTATGTAAGTATGAACTGTTTTATCTGTCATCTTTGTGAGCTGTCATTTGCATCTTATGGTCACGTAGCCTTTCTTTTCCTCTCTCAGTGCAGAAGAGAGGGAGGTATCAGGTGCCACTGAGCTGTTGTCTAGATCTTTCTTCTTTAGGAAAGAGGAAAATGCTGGG
The DNA here is from genome assembly GCA_013399855.1 of Oxyruncus cristatus. NCBI lineage: Eukaryota > Metazoa > Chordata > Aves > Passeriformes > Cotingidae > Oxyruncus > Oxyruncus cristatus. Next base: position 58,363 of record VXAY01002312.1, read on the forward strand.
AAGTAAAAGCATCTATTTTTATGGGAGGGGTATTCCCTCCCTCAAATTTCTTGAGGTCAAGAAGATGGTGGGAATTAGTAGGTCTGAACAAGTTCTGAAACTCTGCAGAGATGTTATATTTCCCCTTTTCTTCCCCTTCCACTTTTCCAAGTCTTCTTGACTTCTTGATTGTCCTTGTTGTTGCTTATTCTTGCTGTTGGTATCCCAGCTAATTGCACAGCTAGTAGCTGTGTTTCTAGAAAGGTACATCTGTAAGGGTATTTTGGGTGTAGAAGGATCAACTGGAGCATCCCCATGAAGAAACAGAGTTTGTGGGATTTTTTTTTTAAGTTCAAAATTCTGAGAGAAATTTAGAAAAAAATGAGGTGAAGGAGAAAACACATCTTTTTTAAGCAAAATTATATCTCAAATACTGGGGTTTTTTCCATCCTTTAAGAGAGAATTTTCTGTAATGGTGATTTTCAGCTGAAAGTCTTGCCTAGGGCTAAGAAGGATCTTAGTATTACTTTTATTTTTATTTCTTCCTCCTTTGATGTACAGAGAGACAGTAATAAACAGTCAAGGACTCTGCAGGAACTGCATGATGTTAAATCTAGATGCAAATGTGACTTGGGACCAGAGAGGCAATTGTGTAGGGAGTGCAAAGGGAACCACTACAACTCTCAGGAGGGGCACGTGCAGATTAGGCTAATTCCACTGGCACACAAAATGAGAGAGACTGTTTCTGTATTTATTGAACTAGTTGCAGATGCTTACTGTGCTTTCAAAGAGTTCAGTTGTGCTCAATTCTTCAAATACAAGGGGGGAAAATGCTGCAAAAGCACTGTTTCTGCCACAGTCACCAATAGGAAGCATAAAAATAGCTCAAATTGTCTAAGTTTAGTCCATGCTTTGATTTACAAGTAATTAGCAATGCAGAAGCATTACAATGTGCATCTGAATTATTACTTTACTAATGAATACCTTGCAGAACTTCTGCCTTCTGTGAACTCAGGCAGCCATCTCTTCCTGGTTTACATTCAGTTCTGCTTTCAAGGTTAGTTTTGATACTCTAGAGTCTTTAGAAAAAGAAAAGTTAAATTATAGATACTGAAGAGTAAAAAAGCTGTCTGGTTGAGTGATCCTTGACCTGAGGTTTACCAAACTGTTGATGTGGCCAATCTGGAGGCTTGCAAGCAGAACCACCCCTGGTAGAGGCTTCCCATCTATTTCACTTCCCTCCAGGATTATTTGTCTCCGTGGTGGTCACTGACAAACAAGGCCGTGGCAGAGGCAGTTTGAGAGGACATCCAAACTTTACTTTGTTTCTTACAATCTCACTTAGCAGTGACTTGTCTGTCTGCTGACCATCTCACCTACCCATGGTTCATTTTCAGAAACACTATCACTTCAGTTCTGTGTCTCTTTGCAAGTTCTTTGTTGCAGCTGGTGCCCTGTGTGCTCTGGGCATCTTGGTAAGCTGGAAAATGTGAAAATTGTCTGTTTCTCTTGTTCCCCTGCCACACTGAGCCTGCAACACTTGGGAGGTCAGCTGATCTTAAGTATAGAATGATGTTTTTATTAATACTCTCCAAATATAGTAAATTAGGACTCTCACTTCAGCTAGGGAAAGGATAGAGAAAGGAAAGTGCTCATTATCCAGGAAACACATAATTGAAAACTTAATCTTAATTTAATTAATTAATCTTAATTGAAAACTTAAATCTTAACATGCTATTCTTTGCCTGAATAGCAGATCGGATAGTGGGTATGTACCAAACTCAGCAGAAGGCTATGTGTAAGGATACGTGCAGCAGATCTATCTGGATAAAAAGCTCATTTAGATTCCCCCGTGATCCATTCCCATATCTTTCTGAATACAGTTGGATAAGAGCCCCTTCTGGACTTGACAACTCAAGAGTTGATTTACCCAAATGAATCACCATGGAGAAATTGAGTCATCCCATGTCCAGAGAGAACAGAGCACAGTTGCTTTGCAGAGCCTCGGGACTTTCTCTATCAGAAGCAATAAGCTGCTACAGCTGACGCCAACAATAAAACATTTAGATTTTAAGCAGTGAATACAGCTGTTTTTCACCTTCCACTTAAGTTGAAAACTGAAAATTGCCACTCTAAATCAAAGCTTGTGGAACAAACAAAATGTATAAGCTCATATATGAAAGTATGACACAGATTTTCAGCGTATTGCAAGAAATTTCTTGAGGCTTAAACATCTGACACATTCTTTATTTGACAGAAAGTAGCAATTGCCTTTATGCCCATGTATATTTTAATGACTTACAGTATTGGCTTTATTTTTCTAAGAGAGCAATATTCTATTTCATGTATATGCATTTTGTCCTCTCATTTTTCTATATGTATTTAGGAGAGTTCTACTTTACAGACTACAGTTAAAATATATTTTAGTGTTTAAACCCAATAACTCTACGTATTGGATGTACACACAAGATACAGTAGTTGCTACTACAAAAGCAGCTGCCTATGGCATGTTGTTAGAAAAAAGCAAAATGTCAAGTGCTGTTGTTACTAGTTTATAGGATTAGGTGAAAATGAAGAGCCCTTTTTTGCTGTTGTTGAGTGAGTGGAACCCGCTTCTATGGACTTCTTTATTTAGTGTGTACCTCATAGTAAGAACTGCTCCTTGCTTGTAATTCTTAGAGGTCCTGAAAAGATTGATCCTGGCCAGATCTTCATTTCACACAACCATGCTCAGCTGCCTTACAGCTGTGTCATGACTTTGTGTAAAAGCTGGTCTCTGACACAGTTAACATTTATGGAAGTGCTCTTTTTGCATCAGCTGTGACACTGATTTTTTTAAAACTTATTCTTGAATTAAGATACCCAAGATGAGATTCACCACCTACACATAGGCAGCAGATGTGCCTCACAGTATCCCACCTGGCTGTCGCTCAGACAGAGACACATGGCTTTGACCACAGTCCTGTCTCATACATGCTGGCTCTATGATTCTCTTGAGCACCTTGTGGCATCCAAAGGAGGGCGATGAAGATGGTGAAGGGCCTTGAGGAGAAACGGTATGAGGAGCAGTTGGGGTCACTTGGTCTGTTCAACCTGGAGAAGAGGAGACTGAGGGGAGACCTCACTGCAGTCTACAACTTCCTCATGAGGGGAAGAAGACGGGCAGGAACTGATCTGTTCTCTGTGGTGACCAGTGACAGGATCTGAGGGAATGGCTGGAAGTTGTGTCGGGGGGGGTTAGGTTGGATATTAGAAAAAGGTTCTTTACCCAGAGGGTGGTTGGGCACTGGAACAGGCTCCCCAAGGAAGTGGTCACAGCAGCAAGCCTGACAGAGTTCAAGAAGCGTTTGGACAATACTCTCCGGCACAAGGTGTGACTCTTGGTGATGGTCCTGTGCAGGACCAGGAAGTTGGGCTCAATGATCCTTGTAGGTCCCTTCCAATTGGGCGTATTCTGGGATTCTGTGAGTCTGTGATCTCCAGCTGCAATAGACGCAAGTTTTGGCTGCTGATCCCTGTGCCTGGAGAGAGGTCCAGTTTCAAATTGCACCACCTGAATTGTGGATGTCTTTGTTTCCAGGAGTTGGATGTTCCCGAGTGCTTGTGCTGAACTGGGCAGTGGGGTCTGGAGTGCAAGACAGAAATCCATCAGTTTCCTGGGGGCATTTGTGGGCCTTAATGTCTCTAATCAGCCCTATCTGTGTCCCTTAATCCTACGCATAGACCCAGGAGTCCTAAAAAAGTTAAGCCCTTGACAAAAGTTACATCATAGGCTCATCCCCATGCCTAGGAGGCCCATGTTTCAGCTGTGTCTCCTGCTTCTCCTTTTGGATCTCTCAGACAGACCCTGGATCTGATTCAAACCCTCACTACATTGGTGGCTGTCAGTGAAGCCTCTTACCAGTCCCTGTCTCTGCCCACTTGTCCCAGCCCGCACTGGGTGGCACCCATCAGTGAGGGCACTAGGGTAACTTGTGGCTTCTGGTACAGCCCCACCAACTGCTGTGAGGGTTCTGAGTCATTTGTCTAAATGTTGGCATCAGTTGCAATTTGCAAGGCCATAGTTTGTCCCCCCTGGCTTCCAAATGTTGCTCACTGTCTTGGTTTAATGAGACAGAAGTGTTTTGCTAAGGAGGATGAGTTATCAGGAAGGCAAAACCTCCTCCCTCTAAGCAATTGTAAATCCGAAATTAAGAGGGTCCAATTGAGAAAGTGTGAAGAAAGGAAAAATAACAGCCCTTTATTAAAGGATAGATGTGTATTGGCAGAACAACAAAAGAACACAAAGAAAACAACCAAACAATAATCCTATACCCCAAAATCCCCTTCAATAAAAGGTAAACA
>VXAY01002312.1:63378-76850 GCA_013399855.1 Oxyruncus cristatus
CCCAAGGCAAAACCAGTCTGCCCATTCGACATCCCTCCCACACAGTGGAGCAGGGGGAAGGGAAAAATTCCCTGCTTAGTTTTTTAGAACAAGTGAACCTTTGACACTCACCAAAGCTGTCAGGTCCCCAAGGACCAGTTGCTTTTGTCACTTGTAGATGTGTCAGGAAAGGCCCTAGATGGCTATACTAAGTGAATGGTTTTGACTAATGGATTTTATTAATTGCTCTCCTGACTCCACAGGTTGCACCTGTGAAGAGGTTAGGGTTCTCTGAAAGACCTACCAGTAAATACTACCTGAAGTGTTTATGAACAGAGACAGCACTGCTTTACATTGTGGCAAGTAACAGAACATTACCGTAAAGAATGTCTTCCAGGTGATACAGAAAATGCTTTCTTTTTAGCTATTTCCCTGATGTCTTCATAATGGAATGACACAATTCCAGTGTTAGAGCTGCATTAATAACGATCAGTTTTCTATGGGCCAGGTAATTCATTAGCCTATGTTCCAGGTTCAGCATTTTCAATGCTCTTGGCTCTCACTAAATTGGAGTGATATAATTGTTTTTTGTATCAAGCACATGCTGTGCTGACCTTTCCTGTAAATCTGTATTGTGTTTACATCCTGCTGGAGCAGGTGAAGAACCAACTTACTGTATCTTCTGTTTTCACTACAAGTGCTCAGGTTAAAGAAGGTATGAATTGGAAAGATAATTTCTGTACCTTCATGTAACTTTTCAGAGTATCAGGGATCCTTCCAGGAGGAGACTGACATGCGTAAAAGGGGAACTTCTCTTTCTGCCAAATGTTTGCTGATACTCTTCTTCAGACATGAGATCGAGAAATTTGCTCCTGGGTACAATCTCCTTTCATCTGTAGCAACATTGATGACTTAGTGCCTTGGTCCATGAAAAGCAGTCATCTCCCTTCCTCCCATTCTATCACAGAATGAAGTAGAAAGAGGTCAGCATCTACTGTGTTATGTGGGATGATACAATGTGTTGTAATGATGCATTAGGGTAGTACTTTTTGCTAAGCAGTATTAAGATGTATGAAAAGAATATTTTTTCAAAGAACACAACATCAAGCTACTACTTCAGAACTTCCAATTGCTTTATAGGTAATTAAGCCTGAGGTTTAATCCACTGATACTCAACCTGTGCCTGTCTGGCCCTTGTTTTGATATGCAGCATTGATCGCAAAGCAGGGGAATGGGTTGCCTTTCTTTGGAGCATCGAATATGGTCCCAAACCAGAGAATGGTTGGTCGGCTGGCTGCTCCTGTGCGCTTGCTGTTACTCAGCAGCTTCTCAGATATCACCCTGGTGGTCTATGCCTGTGCTCAGAATTTAGTCGATTAATGGCTTTGAGAGCTGTAGGTGACTTGCTCCAGATCAAATTAGTGTAAAAACTCTCTTCTCTTTGGTGAATCTGAAAAGTGAAGTCAGTCTGCTTTCTAGACCCACTCAGGCATTTTTACCTTCCAAATTCCATACTATTTCCAGGACTTTGAACAGTTGCTCTCATCTGACAGTGCATTACAGTTTGAGGGAGGGGGGTAGGGGATGGTGTCGATCCCATTCTAAAAGCCTTCAGTTCTCTTCAGGAAGCTGGGAGAAGCAAGTGAGTTTGGTGGATGTTTTCTGCATTGCAGTGTGTGTACTAGTGAGGCAAGTCCTTTTCAGAACCACAACCTGAACTGCCAAGTGGCTGCAGGTAGATGGATTCTCAGTGCCAATAGCCCGTTTTCAACCTGAATTTCTTACGATCCTGTGCCTGAATGCTCTGAGCATTGCAGTCATTGATGGCAAATCCTTTACTGACATCAGAAGTCCTTTGATTTAAGTGGGGTTATAACAGCTTACACCTTCTGTCTTCTCAAGTACTCATACTATTCACATGCAACCTTCATGTTCTGACTTTTGCAGCTCATATTTTGCAGCTGATTTTTCTGTATGGTGTAGCTGTAAAAGAGAAAATGTGACTGCAAGACAAAATTCCTGTAGTTTCCAATTGCTTAAATAAAATATTTGAAAAATATTGGGAACTGGTAAATTTGGAGTGTTTCAAAAATCTTCAGGCTGTCGAAGGTGTCCTGGACAGCAGCTTTTTAGCAATAAAGTATGTGTGTAGCACAGGTTTCTTTGCAAATCGTAGGAGCTGTGAAGTCCAACTTGTGATACAGTCAAAGATAAACACAAGCCATTGTGCTTTCTCTGTTCTGAGTTTTTCAAAGGCCATTGATATAAGAGAAAGAAAGACAATTTTGATGTATTTGCCGAAGAAACAGTTGAATTTTCACAGTACACTGCAACATCACTAGCTAAACAAAAGATAACTAAACTTACTGTATTTTAGTAACTATTTACTTGCAAAATGTTAAAATGTTAAAGTACTTGGTAAACTGTTTGCAAAGATAGTAAGTGATTTATGTAAGACCATGGGTTTTCTGCAAGTCTGGAGTGGCCTCATTTGAGTGGTTTCCAGTGGAGATGCACCATTCTCTTTGTGTTTCAGGTTAGGCCATTGGCCAGGCTGACTTGAACTGGACCTTGGCCATAAAATATACCTGTTTTTCTTTGAGAGGAATTCTTCCCATGCAGATGACTGATAAAATAAACCCAGAAATTCTAGCCTAGAGAGTACAACTATGCATAGCTTCTTTGCCAGGCCCCCTTTTCTGTACGAATCTGTGCACGCTTGCACCATGGGACTCTATTTGTCAGATAGCTCCTGAAATTGCTTTTTGTAGTTATGTTTGTCATTCTGTATGCGTGTTTCAAAACATTAAACATAACTGAAATGTGTTTTCACTTCCTTGCTTTTTTTTTTATTTTCCAGGCAGAGGGTTCCAGACTACAGAGAGAACTGAGAGGATATTTAGCAGCCATTAAAGGTGATTTTTAAATTTTACACCATGCTTTCATAAAGCAAACTTTTTTTAAAAGTTGAGACAAATAGGCTTGTTTAAGTTATACGAAGACATAAGATTCTCTTTAGCCTATTGCTAGGTATTCTGCACCTGTAGTATCAACTCATGTGGGTACAGTCTTGCTTGTAAAGCTCATCCTTGACTGTCCTTTGTGTGCAGGAGCACTGCTCAGATTCTCATGTTGCATGCAATTTCAGCACTCACAAAATCTACGCATCTTGTTGTTCGTCTTTGCAAATGCTAGAGTGTTAAATACCCCATGCAAGGTATCCCAATCAGGGGATTGCTTGATCTCCTCAACTGTAATGTTGCCAGGTGTTACTAGTTGGATGACGATCTTCCTCCAAAACCATGCTCCCTGCAGTGATGGGATTTCTCGTATATTTCTGACTGCTTAATCCATTTTTTTTAAGTTTAAAAATCAAATATGATGTCTTTTGATACTACATTGAAAATCCAAGTAGCAGAATTCCACTGGTCAGAGCTTAAATATCAGAGATAAGTAAACAGCTTTTAAATCCTACTAGACATTTGTAAATCCAGCACACTCAACTGCAGACTGTATGCAAAGTGTTCTCTTTCTCATGCCACCTCTCTCTGGAGGAGTTGGAGGTGCTAAGAGAAGGGAATAGGAGTTGGTTACTGATAGAGAGACAATGGCTTCTTGAGATAAATATATATATATGATAAATATATATGTGTGTATGTATTTTTAACCTGGCTCCAGTCCAGTAGAGAAAATGTTGCAAATGAGTGTTAACATCCCTGAAAATCACTGTCATAATAAGGCTTCAGCAGCTGTTCACAGGCAGGTAAGAAAGCACTTTTTGATGGGAAATGTAAAGTGGGGAGCAAAGCAGTAGCTTAATGTCTTTGACCATCTATTATTTTCTGGACTGGCCAAAGAAAATTCCATACCAGACAAATTTGAGCAATGTCTTTTGTTCTTAGAGGAGATTTTAACATCAGTCATTTTTGGGGACCCACTGAATGCTTATTTTGTTCCCTTATTTTTCATTCTTCCCCACACACATTATGTGATGGTTATTCAGAAGCAGCGTGATGAGGCTGTTTGTTGGCTGGGTGGCTTATCTGTCATATAGACTCACTGTTAACATGATGCTTTGATTTCCGTGTAGTTGACAACAACACTCTTCGCAGTTTCATTTTCTTTCTCCATCTTTCTCTTCTTTTCCTAGTGTTCTGCACACATGGTCCTTTTGCTCATTTTCTCTTTATTGGGCCAATCTTTACACCAAGTTTTGTTTTTATCTCTGTAAAATATGTCATTGTTCAGGTTTTTGCCTTTTTAGCTGTGCGGGGAGATAGACAACAGGTTAGCAAAGGCATATAGTCCTTTCGGAAAGCTGCATAAAAGAGTCTGGCGAAATAAACACCTGAAGAAAAGCACAAAGATCAGTGTTCACAGAGCCGTAGTGCTGTCTGCTCTCTTACACGGCTCTGAATCAGAGGTCATCTACCGCCACCACCTGCGTCTCCTGGAACGCTTCCATCAACGCTGCCTCCGTACGATCCTTAACATCCACTGGTCAGATTATGTGACCAATACTTCTGTTCTGGAACAAGCAGCAGTCACAAGCATTGAGGCCATGTTACTGAGATCACAGCTGCGTTGGGCAGGACACATCTCCAGGATGAAGGACCACCGCCTCCCTAAGATCCTGCTTTATGGGGAACTTGCCACCGGCTGCCGCAAGAGAGGAGCCCCGAAGAAAAGATACAAGGACTCCCTGAAACAACATCTCAGCCTTGGCCATATTGACCACCACAACTGGTCTACTCTGGCCTCCAATCGGCAGTCCTGGAGACACACCATCTACAACGCTGCTGATGCTTTTGAGAAAGCAGGCAGGATCACCCTTGAGGAGAAAAGACAACGCAGAAAGAATCGTACCTTGCAGGATATACCATCTAAGGAGTCTTTCTGCTGTGCCTTCTGCAATCGGACCTGCCTATCTCGTATTGGCCTCTTTAGCCACCAACGCGCTTGCAACAAACGTGGGTAGAGCTCTTCCCAAATCTTCGTTCGTGAAGCCTGGCCATGATGATGATGATCTGTTCAACACCTTTCTCTTGTTCAGCCTGTAAGGAATTCAGACTGACTTTTTTACTGAGAATGAAAAGTGTTTGCTAAGACTGTATTATCTACATGTCTTTAAAAAGATCTAGTCATAAGCAACTCACAAGAGCCTTAAAATGTTGTTCTTCAAAGTCAACAAGCTACCAGTGGGCATCCTTGGCACATATGTTGGCACACGGTGCTGTGGAGAGAGCACACAACCTGAGACAGTACACCACAATACACAGCTCTGGCTGGGGCTTCCTCAAAGCTGACGACATTAGCAATGCTGAAGACCTTGCCAGATTTTGGATGACAGAAGCAGCTGCTACAGTCTCTTTGTTGCTATTCTTTGAAGGACTGCCATCATTAGAAGATTTTGGAGTGTCTGTGCACAAAAGCGTGGGAACCCCCATATTTAGGTACTGGAGTGGTATTTTTGTGCTAAGGATGTCAGAGCCTTGGAGTCATGCTGTCATCAGGGGTTCATTTTGCAGGAAAAAAGGACAATCATGTAATTGCATATATTGGAATTACTGGAAAAAAATGCACTTGACATCCTTATACTCTTAAAGGTATGAGAGGAGCGGTTCATTTTAAGGGGTTTCAGGAATTGAACTCCAATAATAAGCTTCATTATGCTGCATGACTTTAGAGTGACTCAATACTGGAAGTTAAAAGTACAAATCCGGCATGGTTTCCTAGAATCATCTAGTGTTTTGGGGTGGAAGGGATCTTACAGATCACGTAGTTCCAACACCCCCGTCACAGGAAGGGATACCACACAGTAGACCAAGTTGCTCCAAGCCACATCCAGGGGTGGGACATCCACAACTTCTCTGGGCTACCTGTTTCAGTGCCTCACCACCCTTGGAGTAAAGAATTTCTCCCTAACATCTAATCTAAAGCTTTCCTCTCTTAGTTCCAAACCATTCATTCCCCTTTGTCCTACCACTGTCTGACTGTGTAAAAAGTTGCTTTCCCTCTTTCTCAGAAGCTCCCTTTAAGTACTATCAGGCCACAGTGAGGTGTTCCCGGAGTCTTCTTTTCACCAGACTGAACAACCCCAGTTGTCTCAGCCTATCTTCATAGGAAAGGTTCTCCATTCCTCTGAGCATCCTTGTGGCCTCCTCTAGACCTGCTCTAAGATCTTTCTTGTTCTGAGTACTTGACACAGTACTGCAGGTGGGGATTTATGCAAGGAATGGTCAGTTGAGCCTTATTATGACTCTCTGTCACTTCATTTTAATATACTTGACAATTTGAGATTAAAAGAAAAAATTCTTTAAAGAATTTTTGCTGTATTTCCACTCCTTCTGTTATTCATCGGTGCTTCTTAGTCTGAGCTGGACATTGATCTTTCCTGTTGGTTATTCAAGGACTTGGAGGAACCATGTCATAAAGCTGTTGAACTTGTGAATGGCTTATATGTGATGTTTTATTTAATCTGAATGATAGTTTAATATCTGCTGTTTGTACTGACAAGATTGTAAACTATCCCCCATAGCTTTAGTCATCTCATACTTCAGTCCTCTGTCTTTTCCAGTCTCCTTGGCAATATATCTCTGGGTTCTCTACTTCATGGTTTAATTTTAAGCTTTTGAGAGTTGTAAGGGACTTGAATGATTTTATGGACCAATTGTTATAGAAACCCTAAATTAGTAGTGGAATGGAGGATTACCTGATTCTCAGAACTGAATAAAGTGTAAAAGTTGGTGCAGTTTTGATATGACTCGGGATATTAAGTGTCTTTTACTTATTCTCTTAAGCAGATGTATGCCCGAGCACTGTAGTACTTCAAAAAGAAACTGTGCAGAGGAAAGGTGCTCTGTGCCAGCCTGGTCTGTGACTGAGCTGAGTGCAAGCTGCAGGAGGGATTATCTAGCACCTGTGCTGGCCTGCCTGCCACAGTACATGGCAAGTTTATCACACAGTGCTGAAGGGCAGAAGTTCAGGTATCATAAATGATCAAGTGCAAGCAGGGATGAGAGAACCCTCCTGATCTGTGTGTTTACCCTGAGTGGAGAGAAACAGCCTTTTTAATTATGGTGATACTGTGCTGGTTTTGTCTTACCTCTTGAGTTAATTTCCAGTGTCATTAAAGATTTTAAATGAGTTCTACCTGAAAATATATGTGAAGATACCTGTATTTTACTGTAATTTGGCATCTCCTAAGGAACAAAAAAAAAAAAATCCCCTTAATTCAGGAACCCTTTTTGGCTAGATAAAAAAATGTGCTTTTTAAAAAGAAGTTAATGCTAAGTAAAAAGTTTAACAGCGTTGTTCAGATATTGCAAAGAAGTTGAAACAAAAGTTGACATTTTAAAATTCCTGATTTTGAATTCTTTCCAACTTAGGTGACACCCATCTTCACTGGGTTCAGAAACATATTCAACATCTAATGGATTGGTTCTCTATGAAAATAGAAAGGCAGTGCCTTTACCAAGAGTATTTTTTATATTAACTGGGGTCAAATGGATCTCACTGAAGATAGATTTAGGCTCTTTCTCATAATATCATTGAAACCATTTCATATTTAAGCCAGCTCCTCTGTGTATTACATCATGATAACCATCAATAGTCCTTGCTCTTGTTCCACCTGTGGTAGCAAGAGCTCCAAAAATGACTGATCAATTTGGCTTAGCATGTGGTGCTTCTCTGCAAACACCTCAATAAGCACTGGGCTCCACAAACTTGTAAAGCTACTGGGTAAGCATAAAAGATTCTTCATAAAATCTGGTCCATCACAGCACTCTCCCCAACTTCAGGCATCTCCTTCCTAAATTTGCCAGAGGGAATAGAATAGTGGGTACATGTGCTTGGAAATAAAGATATTTAGCAACTGTTTCTTGTAGTTTGGAGTTATATGTTCCTCCTTGTGTCTAATTGCAGGGATGCAAGATGCCTCAAAGAAGCTTACAGAGTCTCTCCATGAAGTTTATGAGCCAGACTGGTATGGGCGTGAAGATGTGAAAATGATTGGAGAGGTAAGATGTATGAAAAGAGGGAAAGGGTACTTTAGCTGCAAATGGATTAATCTGAGCTATTGAGGAGAAGTGTGTATCTGAAAGTCACCTTAATTCTTTGTTCCATGTTAAATCCTGTTTTCTCAGCATATAAATTGATGACCTTGTGAAATGCAGCTCCTGCTGACCAGAAGCAGCACTTGCAGTGTCTGTTTTACAAACTAGGTGATATAAGCTCCCACTGAGGTCAACATCAGTGTGAGCAGAGTTGGTCCTGATAGCGTCTGATTGTCAAGTTTGTACAGAGGTATCTTATGTGCAGTTTTACAGTCAGGATTTTCAATTCAAATGAATGTTTAAAATAATCAAATCTGCTTATCCTTGTGTGCTGTGTAACAGCTGTTGAGCCAGTGGCACTCAACAGTATATCTGATGAGACACTCCCTTGTCTCTGAAAAGATCATGGAATTAAAAGGTAAATTAGGCTGCAGGATGCTATTCATTTTCAGCTTTGTAACTTCCTCCAGTGATTAGAGAAGAAGAGGCTTTTCTAGATGACATTGCAGGAATTTGACTTGAGGTGCTCTGAACTGCTTGCTTGAACAGCCTTAATTCTGGGGGAAGTCTGTCAGCAAATGTGCTGGTGGTGACAAAGAAGCTGAAATGGTTGTCAGTGAAGCTTTTAGCCAACTGAAATTCAGTTTGCAAGGCCTCCTTGATAATATAGTTAACAACAAACTGGAATACAGAACAGTCTTAGCAAATCTGCTTACAGATTGCTTTGCTTCTCTGTGGCTGCCTTCTCCTACCTTTCCCTGCTGCTGAAGGCATGACATGTTTTTGATTTTAAAAGCACACAACTTCCAAACTGTGTAATTTTAGATCCCATACCATTTATATTTTTTTAGATTAAACAGCTGGAAAATCTCATGCTGCATCTTGCTGTAGCACCTCGTCCTGTATCTGTAGACTAATAGATTTTACACTCAGAAAATTGTAGTTGTGTGTGAAAGGACCATAATTTGGATCTTAAGCTCTATTAGATGTAAAGATAAATGTTAGGTATGTCTTCTTAATAAAAGACTGATGAGCAATATTACAAAATCTCCTGATTTTTTTACCTACATAATCACAAATGCAGACTTATTATCCCTCAACCTAGAGTACAAAAGAATTATGTATCTGTTCAGTCTAGGATATAAATGATCATTCCAAAAGGGATCCATGTAATTGACCTTATTCTGTACGGTAGGAAAGATGATGGCTTAAAGTGTTGGAAAAATATCCTCTTTAAAATTTACGGCAATGAAAAAATACCCACAGAACAAAGAAAATAAAAATTAGGGAAATTTAATTACAACACGTGTTGGGTGCTCAAGGTTCAAGATGTACCAAAAAGCACACCTTTCAATTCAAAAACCCCGCTTTTAAACTCTTCTCAAAGCCCAACCCTTGTTCATGACACGGGAGGCATTTCTCTTCTTCAGATTGGCTCCCTGTGCCCCCTCCCATGCCAGGGGCAGGGTTTCAGACAACATGGCAGCCCCCAGTCTGACCGCATGGTCGACCACGTGGCGGGGGCTGAGGAAAACTACATGTAACTGCCCTGTCCCCGTACGCTCAGTCCCTGGCAGACATCTCAGAACTGAAATGCATACCTTACAATCTCCGCGGAACGCCTATAGGTTAGCAATAAGGAAAAAAAAGATTTAAGATTACTTTTTGTTAATATTCTGTGTTCATTTCATTTGCTTGTAATAAAACCGGTCCTTTACTTCTCACAAAAGGACCCTTCAGCAATGTTGTTTGAGTCCATTAGCTTTCAGAAAACCTTTATTACTTTAATTTGCCCAAAATATGTATCAGCAAGGTACAAAGGCAAATGCACAAAACTGGCAGTGGCTTGCTATGATCTAATGCTGTGCTGCTCTGTAGACCACTTTGATTAAATATTGTATTAATAAATTAGGTATTTCTTTTAAGCATGTTTAAAAGATTGTAATATTTCATTAGGGACTCCTTTAGACTAGGAAATAAATGGACTGAACACTGGCATCACACAGTATTTATAATATGCCCTATAGTAGCTCATGATAAAACAAACACTAGGGAATAGCTTCCCAGACTTGTCAGTGAGGATAACAGCCCTGCAGAGCAGTGCTCACACCCTTTAGCCTTCCTCCCATCAAAGGAGGATGCTGAGTGATTTTAGAAATGTGCAAAGAATCAGGATGTTTCACGCGTGCTAATGACTTGTTCAATTGAGAACCCAAGCACTATGTCTGTGTAACAGAATTTGCTTCTAGTAAATAATGAGTCCTTGTCACATGAGCTGCATTAACATGTTCTTAAAAAACAGTAAACGACAAGGAATTTCTCTTGGTAACTACCCCAGAACTCCAAAGGGGGCTGGGGACTGGGGGAAAGCACTATGCCTTCAGGGCCTGGGGGCCGTGGGGGGGTGGATAGCGCTGGGCGGGGTGTGGATTTTGTTTATTTTGCCTGCTGATGTTGAGATATTTCATATCTGTCATCCCAGTTCTCCAGTAGTGCGAAGTAGAGTTCTTGTTTCTGCATCAGCCATTTCATCACATGTACCATAAAGGCCCAAAAAGTAAGAGCTGGAAAGACCTTTCCCTTTATTTTATTTACTCTGTTTTTAGTTGTACTTCCTTTCTCTGTAAGGAAGGTTCATGATCGGCAAATATACTTAGATGCAAGAACTATGGCAGGTTCAGATTCTGCACTGTTGACCCTCAGGAATCCTCAGGAAACCCCGAGGAACACCTTGAACCCGTGATATCCTTATTTTCACGTAGCAGTTACTATTTGAAGTAATGAAAACATGAAATGTTAAGCTAAATCTTGCTTTGTTGTGAATCGCATTTTCAATGTCAAGGTATTCTTTTCTATTCACCTTATGAGTGTGCTCTGATTTATTGCCATAAAGAACATTCTAAAACTTCAGAAATATTAATCTTTGACAATTACATTTTTTATTCCTCCTAGGCTTAAGTGGCATTAAACCACTAAGTGCATTTTTCTCTTTTCTGCCTTTTCAGAAATGTGATGAGCTTTGGGAAGACTTCCATCAAAAACTGGTGGATGGGTCGCTGTTAACCTTGGATACATATCTAGGACAATTTCCTGATATCAAAGTAGAGTAATGATTTTCTATAAAGACAATTTCTAAAATTACTGTTGAGTTGCAAAATAAATAGAAAATGAGATTACAAGCAAAGAAAAATGAGAAAGGGGGGAAGGTGAAAATCATTCTCTCCTGTAATGTACAAGATGTTGTTCTGTAAGTAAATCCCTGATATTAGGCCATGCTGATTTTCCAAGTGAACAAAAACATTTTTCATGCATTAGTACCTGGAAGTAAATTAACCTTTGTAGAGGAAACTTTTATGTTTTTTCCTGCTTCTGTTTCTTTGGTGTGAGATAGTTTTCACTGACTTCAATAGGGACACATTAAGCTCTTCAGCTGTTAAAACGCCAGACAAATTATATGTCAAACTGGCTTTTTGTTATTGGCTAGATGCACCTGTGAGTATCTTTCACTTTTAATTAGTTATCAAAAGATTTTGTAATACACATCGGTAGAGAATATTATGCAGACTCTAGCCTCTCCCAGATGCCTGTTTGATGTACAGTCCAGGGAAATTAATTGTGAATTAAATGTGTAGGGATAAAGAATCATTATAGGTGAGAGTTAGATACTTTTATATTTGAACATGACTGTACGGACATAGCTGGAAATTTTTTGTGATGGTTTGTTATTGAGTAGGTATCACACAGTCATCCCCTTTGTCACGTACATCAGGGACTAATGAAAAATTAATTAAAAATACTAATATTACTCATGTACAGTCCTAAACTCGCTTTTAAATCCAACTGTGCTTATGCCCTCTCAGGATGTGAAATTTGCATATAATATATAGCTTTGTAAAGTCTATATCAAAGTATATATATGTATTTTAAACTCCAGTTGTCTTAGTTATGTGTCAAAACAACTAACCTGAGAAGTATACCCTGAGATTAGCTCAGTTGGTTAGAGCACGGTGCTAATAATCCCTGTATGAGTCGTTCATTCAAGAGTTGGACTTGATGATCCTTGTGGGTCTCTTCCAATTCAGAATATTCCGGGACAATATTTTAGCATTTTTCCAGCTCTAGAAAAAATGCATTAATTGCTGATTTTTCACATTATTTATAAGGGAAAAAGATTGTGTTACCATGAGTTTGCCAGGTTCACTTATTCTGGAGAATATGACAAATCTTACATAACATTGGTATCTTAGTTCTAAGGCCTGTAAGCCCTACACCCACAAACCCCCCCATTCCAAACTATTTGTAAATTGCTTATTTAAAATAAGGTGATTAATTTGTCTCTTTTACCATTGCCATGTTCCTGCATGGTTCAGGCTGCTCAGGGAATTAGTAAGGTCCCCTGGGAAAATGTTTTTGCAGATGCTGGGATCCATCAGTGCTGGTCACTTTTCAAACATCACCTCCTAAGGGCACAGGAGCAGGCAATTCCCAAATGTCAGAACTCAGGCAGGCAAGGCAGAAGGCCTGTTTGGCTGAACAGGAATCTTCTTGTGGAAATAAGGCAAAAAGGTTGCAAGGTCAAGTGACATGGGAAGAAAGTTCATGTGGCCAAAGCTCAACTGGAGTTGAAGCTGGCCAGAAATGTGGGGGACACTAAAAAGAGTTTTTTTCAAATATGTTAATGGCAATAGGCAGTATAGAAATATCATTGGCCCGTTACAGGATCAAGATGGTCACCTCACAAACAAGGACAGAGACAAGGGCAGAGGTGTTTACATTTTCTTTGTCTTCAACATGGGTGACAGACCAAGGGGGCTCAGTGCCCTGAGCTGGAGCACCATGACTGCAAGAATGATCGACCCTAAAATTGTGCGGGATCTCCTACTCCAGCTGGATCCCTATGGGGCCTGATGGGATTCATCTCAGAATCCTAAAAGAGCTACCTGCTGTCATCACAAAACCTCTCTTGATGACTTTTGAGTAGTCTTGGGAATCCAGAGAGGTCTCAGCTTGACTGGAAGCTGACGAATGTCCCAGTTTTCAAGAAGGGCAAGAAGCAGGACCCCAGAAACTACAGGCCTGTCAGTCTCCCTTCAGTGCCTGGTAAAGTTATGGAGAAGATTATTCTGGGAGGTACTGCAAAAACACCTGGAGGACAATGCAGTCATTGGTTACAGCCAGCATGGCTTCATGAAAGGAAAGTCCTGCTTATCCAGCCTGATTTCCTTCTCTGACAAGGTAAACCCACTTAGATGATCAAGGGAAGCCAGTTGATTGATGTAATCTTTTTGGATTTCAGTAAAGCTTTCAATACTGTCTCTCACAGTATCCTTCTCGATAAAATGTCCATCGTGGGTGATCAGTTGGATCACAGGTTGAGCACAGAGGGTGATAGTGAATGGGGTAACATCAGACTGGTGACCTGTCACTAGTGGGGTTCCA
>VXAY01002312.1:77247-209281 GCA_013399855.1 Oxyruncus cristatus
CAGGAGGGCCAACAGTGTCCGGGGGGGCATCAGGCAAAGCATCGCCAGCCAGCTGAGGGAGGGGATTGTCCCGCTCTGCTCTGCACTGCTGCAGCCTCCCCTTGAATATTGTGTGCAGTTTAGGCACTTCAATATAGGAAAGACATTAAGCTGTTAGAGAGTGTCCAAAGGAGGGCAACGAAGATGGTGAAGGGCCTTGAGGGGAAGCCATACGAGGAGCGGCTGAGGGCACTTGGTCTGTTCAGCCTGGAGAAGAGGAGACTGAGGGGAGACCTCATCACAGTGTACAACTTCCTCATGAGGGGAAGAGGAGGGGCAGGCACTGATCTGTTCTCTGTGGTGACCAGTGACAGGACCTGAGGGAATGGCCTGAAATTGTGTGAGGAGAGGTTTAGGTTGGATATTAGAAAAAGGTTCTTTACCCAGAGGGTGGTAAGGTGCTGAAACAGGTCCTCCAGGGAAGTGTTTAAACAATACTCTCAGGCGCATGGTGTGACTTTGGGGATGGTCCTCTGTAGGACTAAGGGTTGGACTCAATGATCCTTGTGGGTCCCTTCCAACTGGGCATATTCTGTGTTAATAATTCTGATATGAATAACAGATAAGGGAGAATAAAAGTATGTCTAAAATTTAATTGACAACATAAGTAAAATGGCTTTTAAAAAAGTGCTCTTCATCCTTGCTTTCATTTCTTCCCTATACAGACTCGCATTGCTAAACGAAGCAGAAAACTAGTGGACTACGACAGTGCAAGGCATCATCTAGAAGCCCTGCAGAGCTCAAAAAGGAAAGATGAAGGCAGAATTACCAAGGTAGCACAAACAGAAACATGTTGGCAAAAGACTTAGGGAGCTTCGGTGCGTTTTTTTTCTCTGCAGAAACAAAGTTTGTCTTCCTTTTGCTCTTTTAGAAATGGAAATAATGATATCTTGAAGCGTAAATGTTTATTGAATACTTCGGTGTGTGTGGCGGGCACACTCAGTGTCTTCGACAAATGAGTCCCGTTTGAGCCTTAACCTTCTCTCTTGATGAGACTGAGGGGACAGCAAATCCTGTGTTGGCCTCTATGGCATGGGACTGAGTCACATCTTTTGTTAATAAAAATTTTAAAAGACCCACCAAAAAAAACACCCCCAAAAACTATTTTGGCAGATTTTTCTGTGTCGTACTGGTTGCAGAAGTAACACTTTTGATTTTGGTTTAGGCAGAAGAAGAATTTCAAAAAGCACAGAAAGTGTTTGAAGAGTTTAACACTGACTTACAAGAAGAGTTGCCATCTCTGTGGTCACGGTAAGCCTAGACAGATATTGTCTACAAGGCCTAAACGGGGAGTAAGGAAAGCGAATGACGGGATTTTAATGAGCTGATAGAAAAAGGATTGCTGGATTCTTAAAGATTGCATCCATTGTCTTTTTGAAATAATAAAATGAAAAATGTATGCAAGTCCTCCAAAATACACTTAACTGTAAGTGCTTATTTTTTTCAGTGTATCACTGAATTCACATTTCAGATTCATCATCACTTCAGATTCATTACCATATCTTCGTTCTGTGGTGCAAAAAGGTTTCCATTTTGTGAGTAAATAACTATGACAGAGCACAGAATAGTCTGTGGTAATTTGGGTCTACTTACAGGTCACTTTTTGTTATAACTACATCAGAATACACATCATACTTTTGCACTTATTTCTGTGATGTAAAAGGATTTGATGGCATAGATCATTCATTCAAGATGCTTAGTCATGAATTGCGTTTATTCAGAAAGTGCAGACAATATGAATGGGAGAACAAAATCAGTAGAAAAAGAAGCATCTCATCAGCGTGCTGTGTTCTTTAACAGTTGACAATCTGGAGTGGAAATGTGTTATGAGTCACTGAAGTATTCTTTGTCCTCTATGCCTTCTAAATTAAATCCCGTAAAATTTCAGATCAATAGAATGTTTTTCTGCTGTGTTTCTGCCTATTTCAGTTGAAAATCTTCTTAGCACTTCAAGATACTTATGGGCCTACTAAAAGTAAAACTGCGTATGAATGATTTAGAGTAAGGACCCTAGTAAGACTAGTTAGTGTTGCCCACTAACTAGTCTCAGAGAAAGGTACAATTTAATTTGAGCAACTGGCATAATTTAGAAACCAGTTGCTTTCAGAGTCCTTTATTTTAGTTATTACAATTCTTCAGGAAGAAAATGACCTATTGAGTTGACATTTTTCAGGCTTATTTTTATTCCAAAGATGATTTATTTTAATAAAAGTTGGGGGAAATTACACATGAAAGTTTTAAACAGGAAACAAACAATACAAAACCTAAGAAAACACCTTCTGCTTCTGAAAGGTAGAAGATTTTTCACTATATGTGCAAAAATGTTTAGTCTGTATTAAATTATTTTCTCTTTCATACTTGTGCGTGTGTTTCAGGACTGATTTCTTTAAGGAGGGTTGAGCATGGGACACGCACCCCTGGGCTATACTGAGCTGTATACATTAAAGCTGACCCCAGAAGCAACTGCATGCCCTTGGTGCTGCAATAGCATCTAGGCCACAGGCACGCGCAGTGCTGGAGTGGTACCTCTCTACTTTCAGGAAATGGTTGTGTGCTGTCTGGTGGGAGATGAGCTACCCAGAGCACCTTGACTCCCATGTGTTCATACTGTACTTGTGACCATCCTTTTCCACTCTTCCCTTACCTAAAACAAGCTGAAGGCCCCCCAGTGTGGAGTAGTCTCAACTCGGTTTACTATTTGGTGTGAAATATGATGTTTCGCAACATGAATAGAAATAATCATGAACAGACTAATCTGAAATTTTGACATTTCATTCAGTTATTTACTTTGTTGAGAGTGATAGTCAAGAATGTTGCTTACAGTCTGGAAAACAATTAATTATTTTCATTTGTGGCCCCCCACACATATCTTTTATTCTCTTTTTCCTTTCTTTGTGCTGTCCTTTATAGACGAATTGGCTTCTATGTGAACACCTTCAAAAATGTATCCAGCCTTGAAGCCAAGTTTCACAAGGAAATAGCTTTAGTGAGTAAAAATTACTATCTCATGTATAATGGATTATGATATGCATGACAGCAAACAGATGTCTTGTAGTAAAAATCTAGCAGAGGCACACATGAGAATTTGCTGTAGGTCCAGATTTGTAGTATAACCATTGTATTTATTTCTACGTGCCACATTCCCCTTCTTAAGGGAAGAGCAGCCCCTACAATTTTGGATTACAGTGCATTATCACTTGTAGCACTAAATTCACTTTCTATTTTGCTGATTTATTGTCGCTTTCAGTATTTTTACCATGTCTGATTTCTAAGCACCTCTGTGCTTTAATCAGTACAAGAAAAGCATGTCAAGCATTTTCTTCAAGTCTGCTGTATCTGTCGTCAGCAATGCAGCATTAAATCTGTGACTGTTAGGCAAATTAGGTAGTTTCAGTGAGGATCTTTTGAATGTGCCTGGCTAAGTGGTAGTAACCTACTGATTGGAACCAAATTTTTTTTTTTTGAAAACTGGCTTTACTGAAGTCCTGTGTAAATTGGGATTAGGTTTTTGATGGGAGAACATGAATCTTCTTGGCTACCCATGTTGCTCTAAATTTCAGGTGACCTCCTTCATCAGACTTCACATAGCAGTCTGTCACACTTATGAACCTGTTCTCTGAAAAACAGCCGATGTTTTTGAAGAACTGCTATTATCTTTGATTCTATGGATTTTACTAGGTTTCTATTTAGGCTTTTGCTATGCATGGCACTGAGAATTTTTGGAAGGATTTATACTGTAGTGTAAAGTTATCAGATTATATATTGCCAGGTTATCGGTTATCAGACCAGATTTATCACCTGTGTTTTTAATCATGACTGTAGTCATTCACATAAACTCAGGCAAGTGTTTTGTTCTCACAGCTATGTCACAAACTGTATGAAGTGATGACGAAGCTGGGGGATCAGCATGCAGACAAGGCCTTCACTATTCAAGGGGCACCAAGGTGAATTTACTGCTTTTTTTTTTTATGAATTCCATTGCAGTAGGCTTTGTGGGTTTCAGCATATGTAGTAATCACCTACACCATGTGTAGCAATTGCTGCACAACGTGGTAATGAGTGTTTTCTGTTCAGGATGATAGATGAAGGTACCTTGGATGAAGTTCTTATCAACAGGAGTAAAAGTGCAAAGCACACTTTCTCACCAACTTTTTTCCTAAAAAGTCCTTTCAAAAAAAAAAAAAAGCTATTTCAATTTAGCCTAGTTCATTGTAGACTGTTACACCCATTTTCAGAAACCAAGTGTGTATCTTATTCTTAGATGCTTAGTTAGCGATATTACTAACTCTTACAATTTTTTAAAGCCTTGAAATATTTAGATGTGTTTATAGCGCCTATTATTAGATGAGAATCCCAACCTTTGAAAGTCAACTTTTATCTCTTCTGCTCACGGGGAAAAGTCAAGATCTGAGTGTGCATCATAAAAGCAGAAAAGCTGAAGTGAAGAGAATGTCACAAAATACCAGATTTTTAAAGGCCTTCAAGAGAAATCTTGTCTTAAAGCACATGACCAAAAAGAGTTTAAAATAAGATGGTGCTTTCTTGAGATCAATGGATGCCAGTACAGTATTTTGATTTTTTGCTGTCAAGAAATATAGCCTTTCTGGCTTAATTTGATCTCTCAGTACTCTAATAGTGATATGCAGAAAAGGTTAAAATTGTAAAACAGTGAGTCTTACCAAGACACAATGATATTTGGAGTCAATACATAAAGCCTGAATTTCCATTCAATCACAGCTAATCAGAAGCAACCAGAACAGTGTTGTAACTACTGCTAATTTGCTCTCAAACTGAACTTAAATTAGCAACACTTAAGACTGACCAAACAACATAACATCTGCCTCAAACATATGGCAGTTATTCCTACATTTGTTCTAATCTTGCTTTGGAAGAACAAAGAATGAAATATTGAACCTTACACCCTAATGCAAAATTTAGAACTACTTCATAAGCACATGACAAAAATTTGTGGTTTGGATTATTTCAGTGGTAATCCGTGATGTGTTTACACGCTGCCTCCAGAGCTGTTATCTCATCAACACTTCCAGCCCCTTTAGGATGGATTCACAAACTGGACTATGTTTCCATAAAGGATTTGTACAATACTTTCGTGGGATGTGAAATAATGTAGTGTTGGATGATTTCAAGCAGCTTTTATAAAAAACAGAAATTTTGTCCACTTGTCTCCTAGACCATGTCCAACATAGATATGGTTGTTCCCATTCCATTAATGAGAAGGTAATTTTTGCTGCAAATGACTAGACATAAGTTAATGCAGTGTTGTCTCAACTTTAAAAATGCTTTTTAAATATGCACTATTTTTTCAGTTTCTATGTTACTCTCTTTTGCTGTACCATTCACAGAGCCTTCTGTGAAAATCTGGATAGATTTTTACTTCCATTATTAGTGATGATGCTCTAAAAGACTATTATGGAGTGGGTCTTCATAGGATAATACAGCTTTCCTTTTTGGAGGCATGAGAAGTGGATACTAGACAAATACAGTATCTAATATTTCCTTTAAAGAACTGTATAAAAAGAAAGATCCT
Organism: Oxyruncus cristatus; assembly: GCA_013399855.1. NCBI lineage: Eukaryota > Metazoa > Chordata > Aves > Passeriformes > Cotingidae > Oxyruncus > Oxyruncus cristatus. The sequence goes on from VXAY01002312.1 coordinate 82,835, forward strand.
AAAAACTTGTATGCTACTGGATGTCCTGAAGGTAAATATTGTAACTGGGAAAGAAATTTCTTAATGACTGATTATTTTTTCTCTTTTAATATTTCCACAGAAAGAGGTGGTGAGTGTGAGCTAAGCTTGTCCTTCCAAAGAACAATTTTTTTGTGTTAGATTTAGGATAACGTTTATGCTGTGGTCTCAGTCAGGTAGTGCTTCTGCTTTCCCTGAAGATGTGTGGGAGTCGCTCTTACCAAGTACGCGTTGAGTGCTGTAGTTTAGAGCCTCCCTGAGTATAAGCTTTCAGCATTCCTAGGTAGCTGAATATTGTCTCAGCGTTTGCACCAGGTCCTTTCATTAGAAGGAGCAGATGTGTTCTAGGACTTCATCAGATCTTTTGTTAGTTTCAGCAGAGCTCTGTTGAAGTCACTTGACTGCCTCTTGTTTTATAGTTGTGCTGAGTTATCCTTCTAAATTGTGGTATCTTTGTAATAATCTTGGCTGTGTTTTATTGAAACCTTTCTGATTTTTGCATTATTCATCGTTATGCCTTCCTGTGGGCTCTTTGATCTTTAGAGTCTTTTATTCTGAGAGCCGTGTGAAATGAAGACAATAAATCTATCTCACATTTTATGATAGTTACAAACTTTTTAGTGAAATGGTATTTCAAGTACAGAATCTGAAAAAATGCAGGTACGCTTTCTCTTCAAGTTATAATGGTCAGGTAAACAGATGTTACAAAAACCAAGATGATTCAAAATTAAAGCTTCCTTTGACACTGTAGATAACTGAATTTTAATTGCATTTAATTGCAGTTCTAGTTTTAATCATTATAAAATTACTTAGTCCATCTCCAGTGTATACTGCCTTTCGTGGTCACTGGCATTATATCAGGGATGCAGTTCAACTGTTGCCTCAAATTGTCAAGGTAATAAATCAGCAATATATATATGTCCTCGCCATTGCTTTGCTTCTGTGTAGTGATTCAGGTCCACTCCGCTTTGCAAAAACACCGTCACCGCCAGAGGAGGTCTCTCCCCTGCCTAGCCCTACTGCTAGTCCCAATCACGTGCTGGCACCAGCATCTCCAGCACCAGCCCGACCTAAGTCACCCACACAGGTAAGTGGATACCTAGCAGGAGAAACTGGCTTGTTGTGCGGTGAAAGATAGCTGAGATGGTGGATTTTTCATCTGGGCTGTGACTGAGTAATGACAGGGTGGCCACCGGTTCTATTGCAGTCTGTTCTGTTCATTAGTTGTTCAAGCCTGTGTCATGACATGAATGGAAAATGGTTTTTATATAAGGGGGAATGAAGACTTTTTAAGGTGCCTGGTGAATTGGTGGGACTTGCAGTGACAAAGCAAAAGACTTCATTAAAAGTTGCATTGTCTCTAAGGACCCATATCCCAGCAGTGATAGCTGTAAAAGCCTGTTTCTAAAACCTCCTTGTGAATTTCTGTACATTATATATTTGTTCTCTTCATTCATCTTCAAATTTATACTTACCCTGGATAAAATTAGCCAGTGATATCACTGGTCTGGCCAGCTTCTAAAACAGTGAATAATAAAGCTAGCTGAAATACTGCTGTGCTAATTACTGATAACTACGTCATACTTTTTGTTATTAACACTGGATTGAGAAGTTTGACACTGTTGGAACCACTATTCTCCCCAGTATTGGTAAAATAAGAATCGGTTCCATGCATCAGCTTCATTTATAGTGTAAGAGTTAAATGTGATACTTCGTGAGCGTACCAAAGACTTGTGTTGATGTTACGGATGTTTTTGGAATAGGGATAGCTTCTGTGATAAATGCTATAACTATGCCGGGCACACATCAGAAGTTTAATTTTGCATTCAATGAGCATGCTTATTTTCTCTGGTCTCCCAAAAGAGACTATCTGAATATTCATGTGGTAGGACAGTCTCATTGGTGCCAATAGTGTTATGTCACCATACCACCTGAGGATTTTTTTTTTTTATGGAATTATTTTCTTGATATTTTAATAGATTTAAAAATTATCCAATACTATTTGGGATTATTCCAAGCAATTAGTTTGTTACAGTTATGCGAATCTCTGGAGAGCAGGGGGAATTAGTAAACTAAGCACCTTTGGTTCCCAGAAATGAGATGGTCTTAGCATTAAGTATGCTTTAAAATTAGCAACAGGTGGGCAGGGACAAAATCCTAAAGCTAAACACAAATGAACTCAAGAAGCCGAAAAGCTGCAGGAGCTTGGTTCTGTGCAGTATCATCCTTCCAACTATGGGCTACAAGGGAGAGCAAGTGTCCTGCACTGTGTGCCCTGTTGCAGCAGAAAAAAAAGTGCCAAGAATTGCTTTTGTGTGAAATCTGATACTTTGACTCTGAAGGAGTTCGAAACATAGAGTAGTTTTGCTCTTCCCACGATGTTCATATCAAGGCATTGGTGGTGAACAACTGAACAGTTCCTTTCAACATATGGCTTATTCCCATGGCTTATTTAGGGTGAAGCATTGGAGATAAAACCCTAACACACTTTGTTTAGACCCGGCTTATATCTTTTATCCCTGAACTAATCTGTGAAATTTTTGCTGTCTGCCTAGCTGAGGAAAGGTCCGCCAGTCCCACCACTGCCTAAGCTCACACCCACAAAGGAGTTGCAACAGGAGAACATCATTAATTTATTTGATGACAATTTTGTCCCAGAAATCAATGTGACAACCCCATCACAGGTAAGCTTCAGTGAATGGTTTACAGGTCAAACCTTGTAATCACCCTAAGTTCTCCAAGATAGTGCCCTTGGGGCTGATCTTTGTGAGGAGGGAGGAGGAGGGTGCATGTAGAAGGCAGAGGCACAATTATAATTTTCTGTATTCTTGAAAGAGTATTTTACCATATGGTGTTTTACCTTTGAACAAGTCACACATTATCACTCAAAAGGGCTAACACTGCTAGCATACTGAAAAAAATGAGACATTTCCTGAGAGGCCTGACTAAAAATACTGTGAAACAGTTGTGTTTGAGATTTAAATGCATCCAGGTTACATTAGAAGCTGAGAGTTGATCAATAATGCTCTTTTCTAATCCTAAGCACCTCAAATGGAACTTTTCAGTGATCCTTCTTTATTTCTGTTTCCTTCATCAAAATCATTAAAAGTATTCCTTTTTTCTTTTGAGAGTTTTTTTAAAAATGGAACTTGGCTGGTTTTTAGAGATATAAAAGGCTTCTTCAGCTAGCTTATTCATTCACTTAGTTTTGCTCATAAAAACATTACACAGATGAGAAGTAATCAAAATTACTTTTATCTCATTATTATGAAATTTTTAAAAGTTGCTTATAACAAACAGAAAAGCCAGAGTTGTGTCAAATGAGTCTGTAAAATTTGTATTCAGCTGTTCAGCTTTTACATAGTTAGGGTTAATTGCTGGTTGTTCGATAATGGACCCTTTCTATTATGATAATTGCAACTTTGAAATCTGAGCCTGTGTCTGATAGACTGGGGAGAAATATGTAGATCTGAAGTTTATGCAGAATGTTTGTTAATTTTTGTTTTCATGGAAATCATTGGTTTTGTACTAATTCATTTGACAACACAGGAGAATGTAGGCAGCAATGAAAAAGTTATTTGATACAATTTGAATATGTGCTGCTTTATTTTCTTGTGGAGGGGAGAAACAGGCGTTGCTGTCTGTAGGGATCTATTTGGAAGAGAAAAAAGTTATTTATAGTAAAGTCCCCATGCAATTAAAGAATTAAAGGTGACTCCCAGAATGCAGCCTCTGCTAGGCACTCCTTCTGAAGGGAGATGGCAGCTCTGTTGCATCGTTGTACCCTGAGTTAACTACTCTGTTCGCATAGAACATCAGTGATAAGAGTTGGTGTAACCTGTGCTAAAGGTGTCCCCCTGCGTTAAATACTGTGTCCAACATTCGTATGTCATAACATTCGTATGTCAGGCCAGCTGGGGAAGCAGAAATGGAATTGGTTTTCTTTTCCATTAAGAGATGACACTGGAAGAAGGCTTTAAATGAGTGTAAGTCACATTTTCAGAATCTTTGCATCCTTTCTATGAGAGATTGGCATAAAAATGGAACGAGATAATAACGGTGGGCCATGCTTCTGAGAACTGAAATCTTTTCGTTGTCTCTCGAGGAAAAATGGATCTCTGTTCAGTGAGTAATTTATGTCCTTCCCTCCTCTGCAGTCAATGACTTGGGAATGACCTAAGCTGTTCATTCCCTGGCCACCTTCATGTGAATCATCTGCACATCTCTCTCCACAAAACCCACCCCCATCACTAAGCATCCTTACTGTATCTGAGATCCCTGAGTATGTACAGACATACCAAAATAAAATGATGTATAGGTTTTGTATCCTTCTGTAAAAGAACCAGTTATTAAAAATATATATCATGAAATCCACCGGAAACATGGACTGATTCCTCCTGGTGCTTATGGCTTCTCCTCTACTCCCAAAGCCCTTGTTGGGCAGTATGGAAGAAGTACTCAAGCCTGCAGAACCCACTAATGGTGCAGGGCTTCCCAAAGGACCACCACTGGTGTCTCAAACACTGCTCATGCAGAGACACAAAACCAACAGGCTGATGAATAGAGCTTTGCTGCTTTAATCCAATGTTTCAAAGCAGATTACAAATAGGCCAAACACTTTTCTTCTCTGGAACATAAAAATTCTGTAATTGTTGTTGTTTCTCCTTTTTTACCAAGCAGTACTAATGCATTTGCTGTTGTGCAAGATGCTGAAAGGCAGTTCTGCTTGATGCTGTTGAATATTTTCGCACTGATTCAACAAAGTGACTCACATGTCCCGGTTATTCATTGTCGAGAATGGATTTAATTACTTCCTAGTGTCCAGTTACTAGCTTGGACATTGTAGGCCTCTATATGCCCTCTACAGATACTTAACAAGTGTGAGTGTGTCCAATAGCCCTGAAGGGAACTGCTAAGGCTATTTTAAAGCTTGTACAGACTGTGTGCAGAGAGGGTGTAGTGTAGCAGTAAATCTGCAGTGTAAGAGAAAACTGTTTGTTTGGGCATGTTTCAAAATGGCTTTTCGTAGTCTTTTTGCTGGCTCGTTTTTATTTCTTCCCAAAACCCCCCACGACAAGTTGTTATCCCATGCAGGAATGTCCTCAGAAGATATCCTGAGGTGTTCTCATTGGCCCCTTTTAACCCCTTCCTATTGGCTGTTAACCCCTTCCTGTAACCTCTGATTGGTTACCCTAACCCTATAAATGTAACCCCCCCAACAATAAACTCTCTCTTGCCTCCTCTCCGTGCCTGGGGTGCTGTCTCTGTGCCTGCCATGAGACCACGTGGTCAGAGGGAGGGGGGAGCACTGCTCCCCTCCAGGCTTGGGACCTGAAGAAAGCCTTGGCTCTGGAGTTCCCCCCTCCCCATCCACCTCAGCCATCAGAAATGGTTCTTCAGATGGAAATGGAACTAGAACTGGGTCTCCCCTCGCCACGGGGGGAAAGAGACCCACAGTGTAGCAGTTCCGGTACTTCTTGCAGGTTTCTTCTCCATTCCTTGCACATACCTCTCAGGTGTACAACCTTGCTTCTGCCACAGCCTGCACTTTGAAATGTTTCATTTATTCATGCTTTGTTATGCTATGGTGGAGGAAATACAGGATGTTTGGCAGACCTCCCTGACGCAGCTTTTTCCCTTACTGAGGGATTTCCCGAGGTTCCTCTTTCTCCTTCATCTCCATGTAATGTGGTATCTTAGGTACTCTATATGTTTATTTGGGCCTTTGTCACTAAAGTTAAGAGAAGTGTTCTCTTCATTTTGTTCTGAGGGTTATGGGTGATGATAATTTTTGCAGTCAGTACCCTGTTACTACAGATACCTTACCTTTCATCACACGAGGCCTAAGTAAGACTCCTATTCATTGGATTCAGTTCTCAAAAGTAGCAACTTCATTCTCAAATCGTATTGAAAGATAATTAACATTTCTGTCTCCATCCATTTCTGACTGCAACTGTCAGCAAATACTGTGAAGTTTCATCAGGGTATATGATCATATGAGCAGTAGTGCCCCAAGGGCATATGTGATGAAGTCTAAATGCAGTGGATGGGAGGCATGACAGAATGAATGTAATGAGGGTTACTGGTGGGAATGGTGGGGTTGACTTTTTGAAGTGTTACACTGGCTTCAGTTTGTCAGAGCAGTTATTCCTCATCACCTGTGGCCAAAAGCAGAGGCCAAGGGCAAGCAAAGTTGGTACTCCTGACACACCCTTCTACTATATTCTCCGAGCCTCCGGTCATTTGCAACTCAGGGGCTTCTTCAACATGATTTTTGCCTATTTAGTAAGCCTCAACAGACTATTTTGCCACAAATTTATTCAGTCTTTCAGCATGTGTACATTTTTTACATTCACACTGCCTGAAGACAAGGAGGTCCCCAGCTGAACTCTGTGCCACATGAAGCACCACCACCTTTTCTTTATTCTTCATCTGTCCCCATCAACTTTGCTGCCATCAGCTTTCCTGCTTTAGGGAGCAGCCAAACACCCGTGCCTCTCGCTTGTATAGATTCTGCTCATATCATCCCTAGCACACCTCTTCCAGACTGAAGAGCTCCAGATCACTCTCTCATTCCTGACATGGGGGCTGGAGAGCTATTTTGACCATGTTTGTAAGTGACACAGAGAGCTTGGGTGTTTTGTGGCATAATGGAAGCCATTAATTACCTAACTTTGAACATCTGTTTACCAACAGTAATGCTAATTTGGAAAGTTTATATTCTTAAGTGTTTTAATAATAGAAAGGCTTTGTTCATTTATTTTACTATCATCATCATTATTTTTATCTCCTAATTTTACTGCTTTACTGCTCTGTTGTTTCAGACTTGCCCTGTTGTACAAGCTTCTCTCACTATTTAATAAACACTGAACAACTAGCAGTAGGCAGTACTAGCCTCATTACTGAGACCAAGATGCTTGCCTAGAATATTTACAATTAGTGATAATTACATCTCAGTTACAGTTTCAAGCTAATTAATATTTTATGTTGAAGCCCACTAATTGTTTGTTCAGTTTACTTTACAGCAGGAAAGACCTGTATCCCATTCAAACAAAATATATATTTATGTTGACCTCAGAGGCCTTGGCTAATTTATTAATTGCTAACAAAAGAAGACTCTACCGTGTAATCAAATTTAGTGAGAGCATATCATAGAATCATAGAATGGTTTGGGTTGGAAGGGATTGGAAGGGACCTTAAAAATCCTCTAGTTTCAACCCGCCTGCTGTGGGCAGGGACACCTTTCACTTATCCAGGTTGCTCAGAGCCCCATCCAACCTGGCCTTAAACACTTCCAGGGATAGGTCATCTGCACTTCTTTGGGCAACCTGTTCCAGTGCCTCACTGTCAGATATTTCCTAAAGTTTAGAGCTAAGGGCAGCATTAAATGTAAGTAGGTGTTCATGTTCAGAATTGAATTTTAATTGAAGGGCATTTATGTCCTTCTATATTGGCTTTTATTAATGTTTGTGTTTGGGGGCAGATTATTCGCTTATTAGAATGTATGGACGCTGGGTGCCATTTACGTAGTCTTTAGTTTTGGTGTCTGTCTCAAAGGACTTTAAGAGGACCTTCACGGTCAAATGGTGTACACTCAGCACTTTTTTGAAAGGACTGTGATTGTTTAGCCTGGAAAGGCAAACTTGTACTGCAGAAAAATCAAAGGCATCATAAGAGTGAATCTCCTAAAATTAAAACTTAACACTAAAGCTCAGGAAAACCTTCAGAGCTTCCTCCCCTCCTGGCATGCATGACAGCTAGTAAGTCTGTATATAATTATTTTCTTCTTGCGCCTCTTAATATTTTACTGCCCAGGGAAGCTTTTGAAAGATAAGTTTTTCAAGAGTTATGTTTCTCTTCCAACAGAATGAAGTACCCGAAGCTAAGAAAGAGGAATCTTTGCTAGATTTGGACTTTGACCCTTTCAAGCCAGAAGTTGTACCAACAGGAGTTAGTCATTCACCCATGTCTCAGGTATCTCTTTGCCTTGAGGTAGGCAAAGCGCATGAATGCAACATGCTGTGTTTGGTAGCAAATATTTGCCTTGTGTATTAACAGTGTATCTGCAGTGTCTGAAAAACTTTATCTTCCTGAGAAGCTCTAGCCAGCCATCTATATTTCCCCTTCAGTAACCCTGTACTTGATGATGTACTGGAATGAGAGTAAATTGTCAGGTGGTAAAATGAGATGTCTGCCGATGAGAATGGTTGCTGGTACCTTGGCCTGGACTTTGGCATGCTGTTATTTTCCATCTTTAGAATAACTCTTAGTGCAAACATTGTGATTCTCCAGTGCTTGTTTCTCTGACAACTTTTCTGACCTGGCCTTGGTTCTTCATGTCTGAAGAGATGCCTCGGGGGACCTGGGTCTCATGGAGTCAGCATGCAATTGCTTTGCTGTGATGGAGCTTCTGTACCAGGCAGTGGAATGATCTGAGTGGTTTTGCTATAAATCTATTTTAGACCTAACCTCAAGAAAAATTAGAGTATGGAATAGGGTGTTTCCTTGTAGAATGTTGTGTTATAGAAATTCTGCACTTAGTAGTAATATTTGCCATGGTAGCTTCTTGCAGCAATATGAAAAAAAAAAAAAAAGGGAAAAAAAGATTAAAATTAATAAAAAAGGCTGATATATCAAGTTGCTGATATTCATTGGCTTACTCTACAGGACCTGCTGTTTTAAAGTCCAGAATTCACCCTCACTGCCCAGAGGGCAGATAGTCCAGTGGGGAAGATCTCCTGGCCAGCATATTTGTATCCCTGTCTTGTACACAAATAAACAATATTAATACATCACTAGCAAGACCTATTATCCCTGTGGCTATCACTAATCTGGCTGCTTCTGTGAGACATGAGAGGACTCATCGGCTGTTCAGGAGTGCAAAATTGGGAAAGGAGTGAAAAGACAAGCAGATTTAGGACTGAGTTAGTCCTGATTCTCTGCTGATCTCTTCCTCAGTTAATTAATTTCTTATTTGGTGTGCAGTGCTAGGTACGTAATGATATCTGTAGTGATCTGTCATGGGATATGCACTATCAGAAAAATGATGCATTGTCAGCATTCCAAATGCTATCTGAAATTTCTCACTGAGATTTGCTAGAAGTCTTTCATTCTAACAGAAGCTTTGTGCATTTTACTTGGGTTTTTTTTTGCTCCCTCTAAACAGGGAAGAGGATGGGGAAGAAGAATGAAATTCCTTGGCATTCACCAGTGACAGAAAACTAGGTGTTGCTTTGCTAACTACCCTTTCAGTTTGTTTTGTAATAACAATTATTAGAGCAGTGGGGTCGCTAAACAAAAGATATTTAACTTTTGTGACAGAACACATTTGTTCTGACATCATATTGTACAGATTGTAGAAGAGTTTTTTATTTTAGTGAAAAACAGTCATTTTAGATTCAACTGTACCATGAAATACAGAATATAATTCTGTATAGAAAAATACATTGTAAGTTTTTGTCTAGGTGCATAGGAAGCATTCACTGAGCACCTTCCCTCTCCTCTTCTTTCACCTTTGCCCATAATGTATGTATATGAGAAAGGATAGCCTGCATCCGCAAAAGCATGTGAATGAGTCAGAGCACCATGTTCTTAGAAGGGAAGACAGCCCTGTGTCTGAGTCTTGGTCTCACTGGATTTGACAGGGTCAGTGCTGTGGCAGCATAGACAGAATGAAACCTGTGGTTGCAGACTTTGGAGAGCCTGTGCTTGTTGGGAGATTAGGAAGAGAGCCTTAAGTGGTGTTCATATATTCTGTATGTGTATAGTTTTTACCTCAGTCATGGATATTTTCCATTCAGCAAACTACTGAAGGAGTGATGTGAAGACAGGAGCAGTCATCAGTGCATGATGCCTTGGGAGGCCTGGTGTGAATTCTCTATTAATAATTTATTAATTACCTCCCTCCACTACTCTGCCAGGGTGATCAAACCACAGTAACTGAGCCCTGGCCTGCCCTTCCTCGATTGCTTTTCTGTTTCTATGACTGCTTCGGAAGTGACCTTTCTGAACCTACCTGACCCTCTTCTCTGTTTTCTAGCTGTGCTCTGTCTCACCTTTCCTCAGTTTATTCCTTCCCCCTCGTGCTCAAAGTTGAAAGGAAAATAAAAAAATAGAAAATGAGCAATCTCTCCTTTCATGGAAGTTAGTAGGACATTTAGGGTTTGTACCATTTAGTGCTTTAAGAACAGACATGTCATTTTTCCTTAAAGCTTGAATGCTCAGCTAATAGTGTAAACAAAGTAAGAACAGGAATTACATCTGCAGAAGCAGCACATGCCTGGACTTAAACCAAATTAAAATGAATGTGAAATGGCTCTTGATGTTAATATGTTGTAAATCTGAGTAGTGAGTTATTACTGTCTCTTGCTCATCAAAGCAGAACTTGTTCAGAGAACCATTCTGTCCTTACAAAATATGAAGCAGGCAAGAAAAGAAGCTAAATGCACCAATCCTTTCTCTCACGCAAATGTTAGATGTCACATTTAACATTTGCAAATGTTTCAATTTCACATTTTACTTTATGAGTATCTTTAGGTTTTCAGGTTTTGTGGGCTTTAACCTAGGTGTGAATATAGTAGATATATTTTGAAGCATCTCAGACAGCTTTTGGGGCCAACCAGCAGAGCTTCTTCTTATGTGGTGGGCTATAAATACTTGGCATGAAGTCTGCTGCTTTTCTTTCATCTGTCTATTTAGCTCTTCTGTTAGAAGGTCACTAACATTAATTAACCAACTGGACATGAAAAAGAAAATATTGGTTAACTTTCTTGGTTTCTTTCCCCAGATGTATACTGTTTTCCTTTCTGGTGTCAGAGTAGTGAGAAAAACCACTTATCAGTGGATAGCTGGATCATTTTTTTAACTGGCTAGAAAACCTGACCTATGTAAGCTGTTTAAAGCTGACACCTTGCAGAGGCTCCTGTACATGTTGAGAGTCATTCAGTCACTAGCTCAGAATCTGGTCTTTACTCGTGCACGTGACAATGTGAGTTTGCTGGAAAGCAACAACTTTGGAAATAGCACAATGCATTGCATACTGCCCATTCTGTATAACCCAGAAGAGTATTATGCAGATACATGCACACCCATGTGCACATATATGCTAATATATAAAATATGTATGTATTATAAATATGCATATAAATATTATCTTCTTAGTTAATGCACAGTGTTTGGATATACAGTGCATGAATGGTATTTTTCTCACAGCCTCTTTTATCCACTCCTTTTTTCAGACATTACCATGGGATCTATGGACGGTAAGCCTGACATAGATATTTCCATACCTCTGATTTTGTAACAACCTAAACTCAGATTTACAACGCTTTTACCAAAAGACAAGATAAAGAATTTACGGACGATGATACTTTCAAGTATATGAAGCCACTGTTGCTTAGCCTACAAAGCCTAAGTCATGTCAGTAATCTAGGCTAATAAAATTCACAATCATTATAGCTAAGTGTGTTGCTTTTACTGTGCCTGAATTACAGTTATTAGAGTGTAATAATGGATGTTTATCACTTGTTTAAATTACCTGAAGGTGTAGTTCCTCAGGACTTTAACCCAATGGACAACCATTTTCTAAAAACTCAGGAGGGAAAAGAGAATTTTGTTTGTGGGCATACAAATGAACTGGACTTATTCACAAAAGAAACTGCTACTGTAGGAAACTGTATGAATCCTTCCTTCTTCCTCCTGGTGCCAAATCAGATACAATGATGTGCAGGAGGGAAACACCTCATTTTTGTAAGCTTTCTTGTAACTTTGTGTCATGGAGTTAGCTGGGTTAACTTGACAAGGAGGCTGGTACATTCATGTTTGACCTTTTGTAACTTCAGCAAGCACAGAAATCTGTGAATGCTTGTCATATATTAAGATTTGCAGCACCGTTTTGTGAACAAATACCCTATGTGATGTATATTAAATGTTCAACTCTTCCTATTGAGTCAGGTTAAATAAAGCCTGAAAAAAATCACATATGTAGGCTACCCAGAATGTCAAGGCTGCAAATATCTAGACCAGCTAAAATACCCAGAAGTGTTGTGAATGTATTGCTCTAAACTTACATTAGATGTCTTTAACAATGTCTTCTTTTTGCACAGTTTTATTTATGGCATTTTAATACTGTATAATTATTCTAGATTATAATTATTCTTCATCTTTGCTCTAGTTTAAAAAAAAATGAGAGGAGTTCACAGCTAAATGTTTGAAATTAGGGATACTCATTACAAAGTTTCTCTTAGTAAGTTGAGTGCATAGTAGTTGTTGAACATCCTTGGAACATTTGTATCTGTTCAAAGTGGCAATGTAGACAGCAGATTTGTGACTGGATGCCTTGCTCTGTGTGGGTGTAAATGCCTCTGTGGGATAACGGAGAATCAGAGCTGCATGCTCAGGGCCCTCTGCGTTGCCTGAGTGATGCAGTGATGCCTGAGTGTAAATACAAGTAAGCCCCACTACCACTCACATTGCTTCCTTCTTGTCACTGTCTCACAGAGCAACTCCTCTTTTCAGTAGGGATGTAATGGGATTCGTGCAATAAAAATGTCAGTGGCTCACAGAGGAAAGCAAGATGTGACTTTTTTAATAAAGTAGTAATGCAGAGGGTTAAAATTCAAGGGCCTGGGATTAGTCTTCTGTGGAGTGGCAGGAAAGGACCTGCTGCTCCTTCCCCACACTGTTAACTCCTGGTTAGAGAACTGCTAATTAATGAACTGCTGCTGTAACAAAGTACATCATGGTCTTCTTTTCTATGTATGTATATATTTATATGTATATCTTTATATTCATGATTTTACATGTATGACTTTATTCTGTACAGACAAGCAGCGAATTGGTGCAGCCGGTAAGCAAACATCCCCCCAAAACTGCAACCACTCTAGAGACATGCTTAATCAGTGTGGTGTAATACATAGTTTTCTGGTTTTGTCTATCAGTGCTGCTCTTTTGCATTATAATCTATTGCCTCCAAATGTTGCAAACCATATAGTTTTCCTTAAATGGCTTAATTTAGTCACTTCATTCTTTAAATTAAATTTGCTTGTGTAAAATATAAATTTTGTGTTTTCTCATCAAGTCCGCCTTTATCTTTTTCATCTTGTGTTTTTTCTTTGCTTTTCTGTCTGCTTAAAGCCTGACTCTTCAAAAAGTCTTTCCCTGTGTAACCTGGTCATGGAGGAAACCCCAAACAGTGGGTCATCAGAAGATATAAACAGATCTCAAACTAATCTAGGTTCACTCAGCTGGGGCCTAGATGTTAGCACACCCAATGTCAGCCAGGAAATTACTGCAGGCGGTTCTTTGCTTTTCCGTGGGGCAGAGCAAACCTCAAGCGAATCCATGGGTGCTCTGCCTGCTAGTGTTTGGCCTGCAGTAGGTGAGCAGGAGGATGCTGCGCCAGGGTCAGCTTCTGTAAACGAAAACCAGAGGACTTCATTGGAGGACCAGTTGGATGCCAAAAATGTCCTATGGGAAGATGTGGTGACCAATCAGCCTTTAGAGAACATAACCAGTTTTGAGACACCCATCCTGGGAACTGATAGCTTGTTGGATGAACCCCTCCCATGTGATATGCAAAAGGCAGAGGAAGAGCATGAGGAAGACGAGTGGGCAGGTGTCAAGCCAAGTGAAAAGGTAGAGACCGGAGCTAACTACAAGGAGGTAGAAGGTTCAGAGAAACTGGAAGAGCAAGGTTGTGAAACCAAAAGAAACAGTGAGGCAGAACTTCATAAAGGTTTAGCAAAATCAGATCTTGAAATTTTAGTCAGCACAGAGGTAGAAAATTTACATGCACTTGAAGATAATGATGGGGATGCTGGGAGAGCTAGTGATGCTAATCTAGAAAACCCTAGAGAAGAAGAACTCAAACAGGTCGATGTCACTGAGGAGACAGATGGAGAAATACCATTGTTGAGCACAGGGCTGGAAAGTGGGGACAAAATAGTAGTGTACAACTGTAAAACTGTAGAAAGCACTGACACTGAACCTGAGAGAATCCTTGGTATCTGGGATCAGGACCATGAAAGAACATCTGAGGATGCCTTAGACCAAACTGACAGTGGTGCTGGAGACAATACATCCCTAGAGTGTATAAACATGAGGGCACGTGTTGACCTACAGATAACTGACCACACAGGAAAGTACTCTACAGATACTGTGAGCAATCTGTCTCATGCTGAATTATGCAGTGCAGAAGAGTCTGGTAAAGAAACAGAAGACAATAGCATCAGCCACCTCCCAAATGGTAGTAGAGGTACTGAAGGTCAAGCTGCTGCTGAAAACCAGTCGGCATTGCAGCCCAAGACGGCCGATGCTGCTAGCACAAGCTGTGGTAATCCTTGCCCAGATAATACAGAAGACCAAGTGACAGGTAGGGCAGCAGCATCAGTCACTGAAGAGCACCCTAGTAGCAGTGGTGTTCCTGAAGCCTTGGAAACAGACCCCTGGCAGGCGAACTGGGATCCAACAGTTACTAATGATTCCTGGGGTTTTTCTAATCTGCCAGATAGCCAAGCCAATGGACTGGATAATTGGCCCTTTTTCCCCAAACAGCAAGACTCAGAGGAAGGTAACATGGAAAATATTTGGTTGGGCATTAGTAATAAATGGTCTACACAAGACTTAGGAGGTACTGATAACAGCTGGGGAGAAGTAGATGCAAGCACAGGCAATAAAATTCAGGAGACACCAGTAAAACAAGGTCATCCTGGGGAGCAGACAGGCATTAACAGTGCTGGACCGAGCAAGGAGATAGCTAGACCCTTGGCTCTGTTTCAAATGGGAAATTCCAGAAATGCTAGCACCGAGAGTTCAACTAGTCCTAAAGACAATGAGACCAACAACTCAGATTTATCTGAAGATGAAATTGCTAACCGGAGATATGGATTGTTGTACCAGGAAATTGAGGCTGATAAAGAAGAGGTACCTACCCCAGTGTGTAGCCTAGTCTAGACAAAGAGTTCCTTAGGCCATGCATAACCTTGTCGTTTAAAAACATTCCATTTGTGTGTTTCCCACTGCCCTTCCTAAGCCTGTGCTATTCTTTTTTTTGAAAAATTGCCATGCAACTGTTCATAATGTGGTGCCCTTCAGCCATGTAATGAAGCAGGCTGACAAAAATGCATTTCAAAATGGTGAACGAAGCTTTGAACTGTGAAGGCACATTGTGTCTCACAGCTTTTGTTTCATCTGTATATCTTTAAATGCACCTAGTCTTTTTTTTATTATTGTTTTGTAAAAATGCTTAAGTTACTCTGCTTTTTCTCTTTCTTTTTGTTGTTTTCTTTAAACCTGTGTTGCCTGTTATAAAATAGCACGGTTGACAAATTTCTTGCTGCCTTACCCTTTTTTTTTTTTTTTTTTTTTGGATGTCTGGCCTACATTTTTATTTTGCAAATAAAAATGTTTTGACTCATGTTCTGATCTAGTAAACAAATGATAATTTGTTCTGATCTTCACTTCTACTTAGGCTTCCACCACAACATTTAATGGATTTGCACAGGTAAGAAATAAATAGGTTTTAAGATAATTTTTTTTTCTGTGCTGTTAGGAGGGGATTAGAACTGGCTATACAATTTTAGGAAGTCTGTTCTACAGACAAGCTCCATAGCAATGTCATACTGTCTCAAATCCAGACCTTGTCTGTTCTCAGAAATTCTACTTATATGGTACTAGAATGATTCTAATACACTTAGGACTCTGGGCCCTGCTGAATTTAACAGCAAAAAATCTGACTACCTTAGTGGTGTAGATTTTTTCCTCCTAAAAGGACTGATTTAGCTTTTTTATTGTGCTCTTTTTTGAATTTTTCTCACAACCTCCAAATCCTGTAAAGAATGGTTTCGCCAATTTGACATAGTTTCAGTGACTCTGTATGCATATATATAAGGAGGTTTTTTTTTCCTCCATCTTTACTTTCAGTTAGGATGTATTTTACTCTCAAAGTTAAATGTCACATGTTTGCTGCTGTGCTGATAGTGAGACAGAGACTCATCACAGAGATACAGCACATGAAGACACCATGTTTATGCTTTCAAATTTCAGGGCTGTGTTGAAATCCCAAATTTCAGGTGGATAACCTGGGACCTTTCCATCATCCTTTTAGAGACTGGCTCATCCACAGCACATGTACACCATATTTTAAAAGCACCCAAAAAGACTCAGTTTATACAAGGACGGAAATGAGTCTTCCAGTGCTTAACCAGTCTGCTCCAGGACATTTAGTTTAGTAAAGGATCTGGAAGGAAAGGGAAAAACTCAAAGCACAACTTCTAGTAATTAAGGCAAAATGTTGGTCTGGAGGAAATAAATATCTGCTGCCCCCACTGCAATTGGAAAATAATTTAGCCCAGCAATATTTTGCAAATTAATTGGTTCTGAATGAGCGAGGTGTTGGAAAACACCTCCATATTTCTACTTCCTTAATGCAGGTAACATTTTGTATCTGTAATTACTCTAGTTATTATTCAAATAAAAGCCCAGGATCAAGAAGATATGAAAGTAGCTTAGAGTTAGTGTGATCTCCAAGCACAGCCATGTGTTGTCTGTAAAAAGTTTCACAACTTGGAATTGCATCATACCTGAAACAAAGTCCTTGCAAATCACAAATATTTAATGAAGGGTTTTTCACTGCCTCCAATGAGGTGAAAAACTTCTTGGTTTAGAAGGAATGAATATAATTGAAAATGGAATGTCTTTGGTGTTAATAGTACTTAGATAATCTAAGTAAGTATTAAAAATAATTATTAGTTAAGTTGTATTTGTCATCTTATTCTGTGTGAATGTACTTTGATAGAAATCTGCAAATATCCTGTCTCAAATACTTTTTGCATTTGTTTTTCATTTCTATATCTAGGATATCTCTGCATTTCCAGTGCAGTCAAGTGAGAATGTGACAGAGCCTTTGGTAAGTGGTGGCTTTTGGTTACTTTTTAAATGCCTTGTAAAAAAGGGCATTTTTTATTCTTCCTTTGAGCAAAGAGATTTTATCTTTTTTGTGTGCTTTCCATCCTCAATCACAAAAACTTATACAACTCTTCTACCTGGAAGAGCTGGTGGGCGATATGATTGTAGTTTGTAAATCAATACTCACTGAATCAATCTTTTACAAGGATAGTGCAGAGCAAAAGAAAAGAAAACCATAATATTCTAAGATATGTTTACTTTAAAAAGGTGCAATCAGTTTGTTCATTTATTGCATTTCAGAAATTACTAGAATAAGTACTATGGCCCAGTGTAGAGCAAGCAGTGATAGTACGTGGTGAATGTTTAAATATCTCCGATACTGCTGTAGTTCTACCCACTCTCCACATATTACTTACTGGTGGGAATGATCTACTTCTAAGGAGTGAACAATCTTTTTGAAAGTCATCACACCTGGGCAGTTTCTTAGCTCTTCTTATAATCTTTGGTTAACCTGAAGTAAGGATGTGAATAGCAGCATTGCAGGGTGAGTGCTATAGTTACTTAATAGCAGCAGAGTGATATTCAATATTATTTAATGTGGCTTTTGTATAATGCCTCTGGTGGTGTTTGTGTTCGTGATGGTTACTAAATACGGTGAGAGTATTTTTACTTGTAGCTGAAATGTGGTGACTCGTCTGAAGTCTGCTTGTCAACAAATCACTTGAAGCACATCAGTGCAATCTGCTTTGTAATGTGTTACCTGTATTTTAAGCCTGAAAGAGTCTCGGAGCATTAAATCTCAGGAAAATCATTAGTCACCTTACCTGGGATAAATTACTCTGTGTTTCTAATTTCAGTAATATTTCTTCTTTGTGAAGTTTTCTAGAGCTGTCATTAGTACACTTCACAGAGAGATTTTTGCACAGCTTGGTACAATATAGCGAATGCTTCTTTATGCTATGCCAAATCCTGAAGGTCTTGGATAAGCAAACTTCTCTGTACCTCATTAAAATTAGTCTGCTTAAGGTATATGTAAGTAAAGAATTGAGAGGTTATGTTTTTTTTTTCCTGAAAAATATCAGGAGGAGATTTTAGTATATTAAAGAATTTCATGGAAGCTATCCCTTCATGTCTCACAGGAGACATCACATTCTAGCCAGCTGCCTATTATCAGCTGTGAAGCAATTGCTTTTGAGCTCCTTATTATGCTGAGCAATTTGTTCATGGCAAATTAATCTATTGGGGTTATTTTATCTGATTGAGTCAGCCATCTTTATAAATGGAATATGCTGAGCACTGCTTAGAGCTCTAACCTTGTATATGCGTGTGATGTTTCGCAAGGTAATGTTTCCATTGGAGATTGCACTTCTGCCGTGAGCAATTTTGCCACAAAACTGAACTTGTTTCAAGGCTGGTGATATTTGATAGATCCTCTTGCTCAAAAACAAGCTGAGGCCAGAATTTAAAGGGGTGGAAGTCCCAAGAGTGGGATGATAAATGGATGCTTTCTAGGTGATTGAGAGCTCAAGAGAAAATGCATTTTAGTAAGAAACCAGGAATGATTTTCACATTGGTAGAATTTAGTCGGTGTTTGCCGTTGTGTGTATATAAAACTCTTTGAGTGTCAGTTAATTGCTTCTTACCTTCATTGGAGGAGGGACTGTATTTTCCAAGAGCAGACTGAACCAGGGAGTAGGAGATAATTTTGAAACCTCGTATTTGAAGTCCGGGGTTGGTACACATGGGTGCCAGTTTCAACTTCTGGCCTTGCTGTCAGTTTCTGGAGCATTTTGGAGCAGACTGTGGGTGTCTTCCCCCTTCCATCACCTCTTACTCTAGCTCAGAAAGCTCTGCTTTCTTTACTTGTGAGGGAGGGATGTAAAACTGGCACATTTTACATATAGAACATTGAGGATGAAAATATCCTTTAGATGCTGTCCTTTGCCAGGGGCAGAGCTCGGCAAGACTGAGCCTGAAGGAATACTGTGCCAGGCACAGTTCCCTTTCCCTTCCTCCATTCCCAGTATTATGTGCTCCTCAACAATTTTTCCACTATCTACTTAAAAATCAATAACAAAAGGCTGAGGCTGAAGAAGCTCCACCTGGGGAACTTAAGGTCGAGGAAAGCCCTGCTCCTGCTGCTGTTATGGAAAAGGAGGCTGTCCCTGGTGAGCCTGCCGAACCAGCAGAGCAGGCTGTGGTGAGTGATCTGTCCCTATGCCACCTCCTGGGCCTCATCTGAGACACTTTTCATCATGGTGAATGTGCCTGCTGCATTTTTCATTGTCACCCTCCTTGGCTGGTTTCCCCAGTGCCTGACTGTGTCACAGCATGCCTCTCCAGCACTCATCCTCCTTTCAGCCCTAAAATGTCGTTCCTCTTAGTTTCGCATTTTAGACCGAAGTTCCACTCAGTGATTGTAGTTTCACAGGTTGTTTGATTCCAGATGAACTTCAGAAGGGGAAAGAATTTATGCCATTTTTAAATGACTTTATTAATAGTTTTCTCATTTCATTCCAAGCTCTAAGCCAATGTATGTCGTGTATGGTCCTTACTAGAGCATGAAAATTCCAGAGGAAAAAGTGATTGTAATATGAATGTCTACAAGACTCATGGTTTTAGAAGCCAGTTGTGCACCAAAGAGGAAACTCCAAACACCAGTTTGGAGATTTTTTACATGCCAGCATTCAGGAAATGATAAGAGGAGAAGAAATTACAGGTCTGCATGAAGAACAAAGCAGGGCACACAGTATCACTACAAATTAAGAGGTGGTCTGAGATAGGCATGGGGTTTTACTGCTAACTAGCATCCCTTTTTATACAGGTATCTCAGTGAATATCCTTTTTATCTGAGGTTTCTCTTCTACATACTGTTGTCAGAAGGTCTTGGTGGTGGATGATACCCACAGGCTAAGAAACCCTGGAGGAAAAATGCATCTCTTTTCATGGTCTGACAACTTTCATGCTTTCCTCAAGACACTAACACGTTCAAAGGCTCTACTGAGTGCTTGTCACTGGTAGAATATGCAGATTACTACTGAAAAACTGGATGAACAAGAGGTTGGGTTTTGTCAGTTCTTCTGCCACAGAAGCTGGTAGAAGATGTATAGCTCTGCTTTTCTGGCTATTGGGCACAGTTTGGTGCTGTAAGTGTTCTCAGAAGAACAAGGTTTAAGATTGCTCAGCTGCACTTGGCCTTTGGGGAGTCCCTATGTGTCTTCAACTGCGAAGCAGGGATGATGATACCCAATTCACCATAAAATTAGGTGGTTTTCAGTAAGCACTTGATACACTGCTGTGTGGAAAGCGATATTAAGCTAATGTAGATGCAAATTAGCTGAAGAAAGTGGAAGTAGCTATAGATGCACATATAGATATGGCAGCAGAGAGCATGGATAGATATCCACTTACGAGACATGAAGCTACTGTAGCATTTCTTGGAGCATCTCTGGAGCTCGTTTTTCTTAATGGCAATGGCTTCAACACCACAAGGCTAATGGTGACATTTATTGATGACTCCAGGTTGGGTAGTGTCATTGACTTAAGAGAATAGCATCAAGCCCGCTAGCTCTACCTGCTAAGGACAGGCTGGTTGTCTGCTGGCAGTATTAGACTTGCGCAAAAGCCATGGGTGATATTATGGAAAATGTGTTCAGCAGAAGGAATTAGGTACTAGCATTGGTTGCAAGGCTGTGGAGTGCAGAAGTAGTTTGTTAAAGACTTTCTTAAAGATTAATTGATGAGTTTGCCTGAGTGGTTTCAACTGTCTGTATCAGGATTAAAAAATGGCATCTAGCACAAATGATTCAGAGAGGTAAAACTTTAGAATCATAGAATCATAGAATCAGACGGGTTGGAAAGGACCTCGGAGATCATCAAGTCCAACCCTTGATCCAACACCACCGCGGTTACTAGACTATGGCATTAAGTGCCACGTCCAGCCTCATCTTAAAAACCTCCAGGGATGGAGAATCCACCACTTCCCTGGGCAGCCCATTCCAATGGCTGATTACTCTCTCTGTAAAGAATTTCTTTCTGATATCTAACCTAAACCTTCCCTGGCACAGCTTAAGGCCATGTCCTCTTGTCTTCCTGCTGGTTGCCTGGGAGAAGAGACCAACCCCCACCTGGCTACAACCTCCTCTCAGGGAGTTGTAGAGAGCGATGAGGTCTCCCCTGAGCCTTCTCTTCTCCAGGCTAAACAACCCCAGCTCCCTCAGCCTCTCCTCATAGGACTTGTGCTCAAGTCCCTTCACCAGCCTCGTTGCTCTTCTCTGGACCTGCTCCAGCACCTCAATATCCCTCCTGAACTGAGGGGCCCAGAACAGCTGTAGCACCTGCCTAATTCATTTTTCCCTTGGTCGTATCTTTCTAATGGAGG
The DNA here is from genome assembly GCA_013399855.1 of Oxyruncus cristatus. Taxonomy (NCBI): domain Eukaryota; kingdom Metazoa; phylum Chordata; class Aves; order Passeriformes; family Cotingidae; genus Oxyruncus; species Oxyruncus cristatus. Next base: position 104,139 of record VXAY01002312.1, read on the forward strand.
AAAAATAATTTATTGTGTGAGGAAAGGTGGGCAGTGCTACATGTGCTGTTCTCCAGGACTTTGGGGAAAAGGGCAGATAATATCTGTCTCTGTCCAACCCTACCCTTTCTCTGTGGACTTCTAGCAGCAATGCACCTATGGAAGGAAGCAGTCCCAGTGTGTTCCCTAAAACTACATTTAGGGTTTAATTCTGATTACAGTTGCATGAACTTTGAGTATTTGTTTCATATTTTTAATTTACTTTTGCTTCATTCCATGGTACACACTGGAGCAAATTACTTCAGGATCATCCCTTTCTAGTAAAATAACTTAGTGGTCTGTGGAGACCAGGCTCTCACCTCCTGTATGTTTCCTTTTCACTTGATACAAATCACAATAATAACTTGTTAACTCCATAGGAAGGCAAAGAATGAAATTTTCTACATGAAGCACATTGTTTTTGTCAAACTGTTATGCAGAGTGCCTCATGTAAATTTGATAGTTTGGAATAAAGAAATATGGAGGGAAGGTGGAGAGCGAAGGAGTAGAAAATCAGTCATTGATGATTTCCTCTCTTCCTGTTAGTGAATGTCAGGGAATGACGTGGAAGAACAAATGTTAATGAAGCTAAAAAGGTGGTTTTATTTTGATTATCTGTAAGGATTTAAGGCAGAAAAAATGTAAAAGAAGTTCCCCATTTTTCTAAGAGGAAACCAGCTCCTTTTTGTCTTGCAGTGAGGACAAAGCAATGCTCTGAAGCCTGTTGCACATCTTAAGCACTAATTAAACAGGCTGTGACTGCAGCACCATGCATTTGCTCATTGGTTGACATGACCTTTTCAGGTGATCCTCAGACCTTTGCTGCTGAGGAGTTCTGGGTCTATGGTCTGTCATCAGCAGCTCTGGCTGAGTTGAAGGACTGCAGAGCTGTTGTGAGAGAGGTGGAGAGAAACACAGTGCAAGAGACAGGCAATTTAAGAGCAGCCCAGAAAGAATAACATAGGCATTAAATAGAAGTTAAAGAGTTTTGATTAGGTTTGTTCTTGGTTTTTTGTTGCTTATTAAAAGTGAAGTTGCCCTTGCTAATTTGGGAAAATAAGCTAGAAATGTTGATTTTAAAAATGCCTAAAATGGAGTAATTCTGCATTTGGCTCCAAAAGGTTGTTATTTCAGGAAGGGCTTTCCAGGTCTTACAAAGAAGAGTTTTGAAGATTAGGATTAATGACAAATATGATCAAAGCTAAGGAAAAGTACACTGAGTTGCAAAAGGTTAAAACATCATTTCTCAATGTTCTGTGTTTGTTTGCTTTATGAATGACAATTTACTTTAAAAGGGAAGTTGTAAAATACTGATAGATACTGCCTCATCGGGAATCTTTTATCAAGTGTAGTTACTTCCAGTTTGGAGTGACAGCCACTACTCAGTTTCACTTTTCTGTGGTAAGTTTCCTGTCACATCCCATTAATCCAGAAAATTTATGGCAAATATTCTTCATTGTAGGAACTTCACAGTAAATTTTCTGGTAGGATGTTCATTTAAGTTATGGAGAAAATGGTCCAGGGGATAGGGTACCACTTGCCTCTCGGGGCATTTTGGATTCAGTTACATGCTGTTTCGTGGTCTGCCTAATCAAGATTGCCAAAATGCCATTAAAGAGCTTGTCAGAACTGCTGCCTGTGATCTCATTGCATATTTTTGTCTTGATCCTTCAGGTCTCAAATGCCATAGAACAAATAAAGTTTTTATTAGTAGCTGTCAACAGTTGTTCTTTTTGGGGGAGGGGATAAATTGTTTGGTAATTAAAGGCACAGGATGACTGTGTGTGCCAACAGAAAAAAGTTGACCATGGTAAAAAGTTTGTGTATGGAATTCTGCATACAGAAACAGTTGTTTCCCTGTTCCCATAGCATCCCCAAAGGCAGCTGTAACATCCAAAGGATAGTATAAAGGATATAATACGTTAACCACTGATTTATTGCTTTTTCAAATAATACTGCCCCTCTCAACACATCAATTTTTCACATTCAAGCAAAGATGACATGAGAACATCATCATAAATGAAAGCTTATGAAATGTTGTTATTTCCCTTTCTTCTTCTTCTACATGTGAGATATAGTGCTTGGAGTTCAGAGCACTGTTCAGAGATCAGTTTTATTACTTCCATTACTTTCATTAGTTTGGAAAGGGCCTCTCAGTGCTTAGGGTCTGATGCCTGCCTGGACTCTGATGTTCTCCCGTTAAAGCAGTCAGTCACTCAGCTAAATACCGTCAAAGCTGTGTACGAGCATATATGGAAACTACCTTCTGATAAACTCTTTGCAGACACTGAGCAAGTACAGCAGAGGCCAACTTCAAGAGTATCTAATTACGTTTGAATCCACAGGAGGTACAATTCACAGTGCCCAAATAGTGACGCATGCATTGTTTCGGAGGGCAGTACAATGGTTAGATACAGAAGAGCAGTCAACTGTGTCCAGATTCTGAGGGTGAAGCTAAGTGCAGGTGTACAACTGGAGCATAAGGCTATTAAAAATATATGGCTCTCGTATACAGCAGAGAACTGATGTAGAATAGTGTCATTCTGTTGAAGTCAGCAGAAGATGTTTCTTTCTGGAACCACAGTGTTAGTTTACTAACATGTTATTTAGTCATCCTTTTTAGTAGGCTTTCATGCTCTAAAAATGCTACAGTTTATGCTACCATGCCTTTCTTCTCAAACTCCACTATCCACAAAATCCCAACTTCCAGCTAATCAGAAAAGCAAAATGCTACTAATTTAACTAGTACACAATAGTCACATTAACTTTGGGGAAGCCCAAGCTTTGCGAAGCAAGAGAAGCACTCCCTACTTTCACCTTTCCAACCAAAACTGTGCTTTCAGTTAGCCTGGAAACCACTTCTCATTTAAAAATATGTGTATGTATATATTAGATTCTTCTGCAAAGATACCCAAAGCTAGGCTGCTGGGATTCTTACCAGAGAATATTGCCAGGGGGGGGTTAAGAAAATGTCAAAGGCTGACAGATTCCTGACTTTAAAGTGTAAGATTATGAGAATTTTTGAAGGTAAATTGTAAATACAGCTGATGGCAGAAATGCAGCACTTTTTAACGGTACAAGTAGAGAAGGCATCTGTCTACTGACTTGCAGTTGGACATAAAGCCTTTACAGGTAACAGTACATCTCTCTGTACAAAAGAAGATTTCTCTGGATGGCTGTGTGCATGCATGCATCACTACAGAGTATGAAATATTTATATTTTCCTGTTGATATTTGTTTTGTTCTATTTAAGACCCTCTACAGTCTCCTCAAACTTACTATAAAATTGAAGACCACATGGCAGAGGCTTGCCATCTTCAAAACAAGTGGAATTAATAATTTTAAAAGAAAGTTATATAACACTGCAATTTTAATGCTGATAAGGCTGTAAGAGGTTTCTACAGCAACACCACTGTCAGCAGCTGCCTTTCCCTGGCATCTGGGCATGTTTGGGACTTACGAGGTGACTGCAGTAATACTAGAAGATTAGAGCAGAAAAAAAATGAGTGATATGAGGTTTGCATATAGCTCAGCATTCTTTTATTAAAAAAGAAACATGCAACCGTTTCAGCTGAAACTTTAAGAAATTTTGTAGTGACAGTTGTGGGTGTGTGAAGGCAGGTAGCTGGAGCCTCACTACTTGAGGTCTCCTAATTTCTGATTGCTGAAGTAGGTGGTTCAATGTACCGTGCCCCCTGCATATATTTGCATAACTTCTCTTCAACCTTACAGCCCTTTAGAAGAATCTGACCTAGCTAGGTTTGCAAAGCAGCCTCAAAAATCACTAGCAAGGTGGGTTTCCATAACACGTCTCTGATTTGTTTTTGCTTAGCAGTGCATCTTTAGAAATAGCCTGTGTCTGCAGAGTCAAACCTGAACAGCAAAAAAAGCACTTCCAGCTGTTCCAAAGCCTGAATTTTAGTGATTTTGACTGTTGACCTTCTATAGAAAAGGACCAAGTGCTGGATGGCACCTGTGCAGTAACAAATACTATTTGTTACCATTCAGTGCATTCAATCTTTTGAACACCTAAATGGGTGTCAGATTTGGAAAACCACTAGATGTTTAATTTTTTTTATGTCAGGCACCAGCTGCATATACTGCTGAATATGGCCCTAAAGAAAGGTGATTGGGCAAAAAAAATTCTGAACTTTGTGACCCACCTGTTTTGAACAACCCCTTTACATGAGTTGCAGTGCACCATGAGTAGAAGTGTAAGAAGTAGAAGAAGTAAGTGTTTTACAAAGTTTACCTTGAAGCCCTGGTGAGTTGCAGGAGCAGCAGCAGGTCATAATGGAAACAGATTGAGTCATGGTGGGAAAAATTTGAGCTTGATGGAAACTGCAAGGTGGTTTAATAAACAATTCTTCAAAGCTGGTGCTGTTATGAAAATACCTGTAATAAAAGAAAATAATACTGTCCTTAGCTCTTGGAGTGTGATTATGATGGACATACTTAAAGGTTTTATTTGTTTAGCATGTAACTTCTTCTATTTCAGATTATATGTGGCATATAAAAAGAATCTTCCTGCTTGCTATATACTACCCCATTTAGCCAGTTGTTTCATTACATTCCATACCTGGCATGCTTCCATTAGCTTGATTAATACCAATTCCTCTGCAGCCATTGCCTCAGCGTGACCAAGGTGATGACCATATTTCCTCTTCATACAGGAGAGTATCGAGGCGGGGAATAAGGAGACAACAGGAGTTGCTGAGAAAGAAAATGAGGTATATGTGAATAGCCTCCAGAGTGTGGTTGTGCTTTAATGTCTTCAAGAGAATCGTGTCAAAAAATTTGATTTGTCATTTGCATGTCATCAGTAGGCAGGCCAATATGATACAACTGCAACCTAGCTGCGGTATCTGGTCTAGCACTGCACAGATACATCTATATTTACAGCATATATTCTAACAGATCATTTCTCCTTCAATGCAGGATTTGCCTGAGGAACTGCCTGTTGCAGCAGTATAGAGTGATGAATATTTCAGGCTAGCAAACAAAGCAGTTCCATGGCAGAAGGAACTGTTTCTCTTGACATTTGGAAATATGCTGCATAGATTCCCAGTAGCTTTTACAGTTTCCATAAGTTTTTTTGCCTAGCCTTCCTGCAAACTTCTTTATAAAAAGTAAAAACCCCTTTGATTAATCATTTCTTTTTCCTACCACAATATGCCCTAAGCTAAAACAGATACTTGAAGATAATCATGTTATGAGTTGGTTTGCTAAAGCACAATCTGGCATCGTTAGATACAGGTAAAATCAAATTACAAAGCAAATGAAACGCTCAATGACATACTTTAAGCTGTGCATGTGTGGACTTGAATGATGGCATTTTGCTTGTATTTCTTCAGGGGTGATAAATGTACTTACCCTGAATCTTTGTATACTAAAGTGAACCTATAAGGTGTTCAAATGTGCACAGGAGGAATGGCTGCGTATTAAACACAGGGGCAGAATTAAGGACTGGGAAAGAGATTATAACTCTAGTTACTAATCATTCAGGATTTGATCTCAAGGTGCTGGCAGCCTTCTGTTTTTGTTGTTATTTGTTTTATTACCACGGTATATACAAAAAGATCATGAACTGGTCTCTGTTCACTGGTTTCAGAACATAGTAAGTTCAGCTGTCCAAGCTCAGGTTGGTTATCCTACTGTAAAATAGCACTAACTCTGCTAGAGTCAAGGATGTGTCTGTGGCTCTAGAGTATACCAGCATCACCGGGAAATTAATTTGGGACCCACTGGTGCCATAGTCCTCAGCAGCACTGTCACATCCATTTAGAAAACAGTGGAATTGCATAACAAGAAAGTCCAGGGTAGGAGTGGTAGATCAAGCCCAACTTTGTGTTGACACAGTGCAAGGGAGTGTTGTGTTGCTCTTTTAGCATTGGCTTGTCACAAGTCTGGTCCAAGAAGAAACATGCAGGAAATGCCTCACTGTTCTGTGAGCAGCAAGGCTAAGTCTTTGAAATCTTTTTGCTTTATTCTAATACTACTTGTTCTTATAAAATTGAGGTCTCCTATCTGAGAGTGAATTTGACCGTGTGTTCTGTTTAAAATAGCTGTTGAAAACTGTATTACTGTATGCAGAAGAGCTGGCATAAGAGATGCTAAGCTGATATCTGACTGCCAGTGGAAGGTGGTCCCTTTGATCCTGTAGGTTGCATACAAATTCTTCAGTACTACCCAAAAATCTTCCAAGGCTTTGTAATTGATGCATTCCCTAAAGCCTGATGATTGGTTCCTCTTGACATTAGCTAGCTTAGCTGTGAGTATAACCAACTGTCATAAAAATTACCCATTCCTGTTCTAAATGCAGCCTTGGGGCAAGAACTTCAGCTCTGGAAGACCAGCACAGCTCAGGGAGCTCCTCTGGCAGACCCCAGTGGCAGGTTTGGTGCCCCTCCTTCTCCTCACCCTGGGCATGTTCTTGCTGCTGCTGAATCTGTGGCATTGAACTAAGCAATGTTAATGAGAGTACAACAGTGTGAATCAGCTGCATCCTGTCTAAAGAAGAATTCACATGTGTGCAATTAAATAGTCAAGTGGTTTATCATAGCCCTCGTTATACTGGACAATCTGTTCTTTGTCCCCTCTGTGGTTGGTATAATGGGACAACTGTCCAAATTTCAATAATACTGCTAGAGATAGCTGATTTGGAATAATCTTAGAATGTCTAATGTTGTTTATGACCTATATAAAAGAGGTTTGTAGGAAGTTTTCAGTATGAAGTAAGGTAATATACCTGTATCAGCAACTACGTGGTTCAACATAGCTGAGTATAAATTCAGCCTCTTTTTTTTTTTTTCTCCTCTGTACTAATCAAATATATTTGAGGCTGAATGTAAGGTTCATCCTGTGCTACTTCACATACCTTTATGTAAAAGATGGTTTTAGTCTTCTAGCTTACATTGATTTTGCACTCTCAGACACAAGCACAAATGATTATGCAATTGTAAGCTGTGGTATGCATTTAGTGGCTCATGGCTACAGGCTGTGAGAGCATTACTGTGGGGCATTTGTGAGCAGATTCATGTAAATTAGTATTCTCCTCCTTCATGAAATAAAATGGGCTATAAAAATCCAATAAACAGAAAATAAATTGTTGATCCTAATCACAACAGACAGCAAGATCAATTTCTGCAGCATGCTGTTAGAGATGCATAGTATAAAATCAGTCTGATGTGCCCTCTATTCCCACTCTTTCCTACTAGCCTCTTCCAGGATTTTTACACTCATCAGTTATTTGTCTATCTTCTTGGGTCAAGGCTGCTAAAATTGTTAATACTGTAAGTGGCAGACTTGCATGCCTTACAGGAGAAGATGTCAACATCTGCCCATGTCTTTCGATGTTACTTCCTTTTACAATTGAGCATCCTTCATCAGCATCATTTTCAATTTAAATTAAAGTTCCCCAGTAATTTCTACAAATCCGTACAGTATTTTCTGCCTACAAGGACTCTCGGAGAGTAGTCAAGTAATAGCAGTGAATAGGAGTAGAGCTGAATATTAGATTTTGCTAAAAAACAACGCCTGAAGAGTGCCCATTAGCAGTTGCTGAGTTCAGGTAGCAGAATTAGCCTCATCCACGGGGGAGAGATCAAACTGAGGAAACAAAGAGCATCAGACTGTTAACTGGAGATCAAAGAGATCAAGCTAACTGTGGTTTGACACTGGTACCTCTAAAACAGTTTTCCTTCAGTGTTTTTCCTGGAACATCTGCCATAAGTTAAAAATTCCATCTAGAAATTAATTATATTAAAAGAAGGAGTTTTTCATTTGGTTCCCACCCTTTGAACGCTAAGAGTAGTCCATTGTAAGTATATACCCAGTATGCTACTGTAAGCGGTACATAGCAATACAAATGGTAGGGTGATACATAAATTACAGTAACAGTTTCTGCTGGATGAAGGATTCAACACTAATCTAGTAGTAGGCAGGTATTTTTCTATCCGTTTTTCAAGAACTGGAAGAAATCATGCATTAACTTTTCAACGTGGACTGATCAGAAATGGTTCAGTCATATCCAGACTGAATGGGCTTTTATGTATCTTTTTATACTGATATAACTATAGATCTTTGCAGTTATATTTTTCCTGATCTTTATCCAGCTGTAGAAAATACTTACTTTTCCTGACATAGCCTGATTTACAAGTCTCTCTTTTAGAAAGCAGTGTGTAATTAAGATTACAAGGTTTTTGAAGCCAAGCCAGGTCCAGAGGTAGCTGACTAGCTGGAGAAGGCTTGGAGCCTCTTCCCAAGAACACATTCCATTAGCAGGGTCCTGTGGACCCCTTGGACAGCTTGCAAGCTCCTCCTCCTCAGCAGAAACCAGTGGCAAATTTCTTCCGCAATAGAGCTGGATGACAAGAAAAGGAAAAAATACTACAGCCTTGGCAAATGGTTACTCCACTAGTAACTAGTCTATCTGAGGACTCTTCAGTGTTGTCTAGTGAGGTTTAATAAATGTCCTTCTCCTGCCTGTTACTCGGCCTCTCTGCACAAGCTTGCTCCAGCGCTGCTCTCCTCCATAAATCAGGAGGAACACCAGTGAACTCAAGACCACAGGTCAGCATCACCCAGGGAGGTTACAGAGCAGAGGCTGGTCCATGGTCTCTCCAGCAAACATTGCAACTCATATCCTGAAAAGTCCCTCCCTCCTGTTGTTTTTAGGTGGTACCTGTTGGTGAGGGGGCTGCGGCATCAGAAAACAGTGTGGCCATGGCAGCAGGAGCTGGTGATGGCACTGCTGCCACTGAGCAGGAGGATGTTGCTGAAGGTGACAAACTTCAGGGAGAAGAAAAGGAGTCTGATGTGTCTCAGGTAATGAGTGTCAGTGCATGGAAGAAAATCAGGGGAATCAGAACAGATTCAGAGTCTTAGAGAAGCAAGGCTACTGAATGTCTGTGCCCCCATGTCTGACCAGTGGCAAAGCTGATGTTCTCCTGGGATAGCCGTGGGAGGGGCCCACGCAGGGTATCCCTTCTTCTGAGTCCTTAAGTTGCATCGTACCTGCCTTTGTCCCCCTGTGTTTCCCTGGGCTTGTGGAGATGGGACCTGCTGGGCCCAGGAGCAGTATGGACAATGTATTGTTTGAGCTCCCCCTCCTGCTGTTGTCTCTCTGTGCCCCTCTGTGGAGATGAGATTTATCACATAACACAACAGGGCTTTTGTGAGAAATAGACAGAAAAAGAATTGGATTTTTCTTGTGTCCTGGCACCATATCCTATTAATAGCATTACTTTGTTGTATGTAAATCATGGTGGTCAAGCCATCTGTCTGTATCTGGCCTGATGCCTTTTGTTCTGCAGTCTCTGAGAAGCTGGTAAGCAGACTTGAGCAGACCCTGCAGCTGGGCGCCAGTTACCACCTGTTGTCATTGCATGTTGTATTTCTTCTGTGCTCCAGAATAAGATGGTCTGGCAGGGGATCAGTGAACGTGTTTTTTTCAGGTTGGATGCTCCAACAACTTTTATTGAATGCTTTCTGTACTAGATTTCACTATTGGTGAGATGATACCTACTTAGCCTCTTTGGTTTCTCTGCTCCCAGTTACATGTCTGTAAATCAGGAGAAATCCCCTCAATCAGTCAAAGAAATAGGTCATGTTTTCTCCTTTCATCACCTTTATATCACTATTATCCTGCTGACTTGAATTCCCAGAGAAATACAGGACAGTGACAACTGGAACTAATGCCTTTACCCAAACCTGCCCAAAATTAAGAGCACAGTGGAGGAGAAAGGTCTGATAACTTCCATGCACTCTGAAAATGAAACCCAAACTACTTGCAGAGCATTTTTATTATTTATTGCAATAAATTTTGGTAATAAAAAGTAGACTTAGGAGGACTAAGGGGAACAAGGAAAACTGGGAAGGGATTGCTGCTTTACATTCTTGCATAAATACTGCTTTCTGTCTTCAGAATCCACTGTGGAGAAAAAAGAAATTCCCAATATATGCCCCATGCAATATACCAACAATAGTGTTTTCCTGCTTGAAATAAAGTACTAAATAGTCTTGCATTTCTTTGGGGGGGCGGGTCATTTGTTTGTTTGTTTTTCCCCAGGAAAAAGTCAGCAGCATCCCTTCAGTAGTAATAGAGCCGGCATCAAACAACGAGGGGGAGGGAGAAGAACACGAAGTCATTGTGAATGAGTCCAAAGATGCCACAGCAGAGATGGGCACTCAGGGCACTGACACTTCTCCCAGTGAAATTTCCCAAGGTGGAAGCGATCAGAAACCCACTGAAGAAATCCAATCTGTACCTTCTAAGGATCAGCCTGTTCCAGAAGAAGATGCAGGTTCTGCGATGCCACCTGGCTTTCTCTATAAGGTCTGCTTCTTCATTCTTCTTTTCAGATCTAGCTTCTGTGGATGTGTCTGTCTGCACAGGTAGTGTGATGATTTCTTGAGGTCCAAGGATACTTAATTTATCAATCAGACACATGCACACACAGATACGCACAAACACAACTCTAGTATTGTGGTCTTGCTTCATAAATGAAGTCTGAGAAGATACATTTTCTGCATACTGTTGTTGCTGTGCATATTCTTGTGTAGCTGTAAGAGACGAAGCACAAGAAACCTTTAATCTCACCAAACAACTACTGTAAATTAAGATATTGAAAAAAACTGCTCTGCCACAGAGTTAGTCAGGAATATTGTTGATATATGCTAATGATATATTTGATATGCTAACAATATATTTAATCTCTAAGGTCCCTTCCAAACTCAAACCATTCTATGAATCTATAAACATTAAAAAATGGCATTTTTCTGCCCTGAAAATTTACAGTGGAAGTACTGGTCTATTGAAATCCATGGGACTTACAAGTCATGGTAATGAAGCCAAAATGTCATTCTGTAACTTTAGTAATATTATAAAGTGTTAGGATAATCAAACAGAAAAGTTTAATGAGGCATTAGAGAAATTCTTTCCTTGGCTGGCAAGACCCCCAGGGTTTCCTGGTTCACAAGGTTCTTTGATAATTCTTCTCACTTCAGAATCACTGAGCAGCAGAAAAGCTCCTTGAGGATGGATGAACTTTACATACTTCCTATTATAATTTGCGCAGTTCAGTCTAATTAGTCCCATAGCACTCCATAAGTATGCCATTCTTCTTGGTCTATTCTCATTGCTCAGATGTTTTTTTGAGAATAATATTAAGGTGAGGTGAACATTATCGTGTAACTCTGACTCAGACATTCTGACATAGTTCATATTTTGTTTTTCATCGCACTTTCTTAGGACAGGTGTAAATAAGGAGAAGCAGAATATATGCTTGCCATCTGGTTTGCAATGCCACTTTCTTTCATTTCACATGGAACTGTCTGTGCTTTGAGAAAATTAGACTAGCTCTCTCTCAAGGAGATTGCATTTACTTAAAATGGTCTGTTCACAATGACATGCTGATCATGCCAATGTTTTAATAATCACCCCTTTGAAAGGCAGATATTTTTGGCATACCCATGTGCCAGTATGTGGGAGCTCCTTCTAGGGCAAGCATTAAGTAGGGTTCCCATTACTCACCTTTTTGATGACCTGTGCCGTATAACCAACTCAAATTTCTGTAGATGGAAACTGTTGGAGCAAGTGTAGAAGATGGCCAGAAAGTGGTAAGAGGACTGGAACACCTGCCCTACAAAGACAGACTAGGAGAGTTGGGGCTGCTCACCCTGGGGAAGAGGAGGTTGTGTGGAGACCTCATAGGAACCTTCCAGTATCTGAAAGTGGCCTGCAGGGAAGATGGAGGGGGACTTTTGTCAGGAACTGTAGCGATAGGATGAGGAGTAATGGGTACAAATTGAAAGAGGGGAAATTTAGTTTGGATATTAGGAAGAAATTTTTTACTGTGAGGGTGGTGAAACACTGGAACAGTTGCCCAAGGGGGTCGTGGATGTCCCAACCCTGGCAGTGTTCAAGGCCAGGTGTGATAAGGCCTTGAGCAACCTGATCTAGTGGGAGGTGTCCCTGCTCCTGGCAGGGAGAGCTGAGGCCAACCCCTTGATTCTGTGATTTTATGATATTTGAATGTACCTGTCTATAGCCATATGTTTGCAAGACGGTGGCTTCTTTTTTTTTTTTTCAGTCAAGATTTAACAGGTAATTTTGTTGAGAAAGTATATTTCCCTTTAGGTCACATCTGTATGTTTGGTGTTATTTTCTTCAGGTTGAAGTTCTACATGATTTCGAGGCAGCTAACAGTGATGAGCTCAATTTAAAACGAGGAGATATTGTACTAGTAATTCCTTCTGAAACCACAGCTGATCAGGTAAAAACATGGTCTTGCTTTTGTTGAAATTTTATTTGTCTTAGCTTTTTTTTCTCACAGATTACAGTTAATGGGACTGCATGTTCAAAATGTCATTACTGTAAGAAAATGCAAATATTTTAATTTTGGCCTTTTACTTGGTTTCATTTGAGACTTAATGACACAGTTAACTACATCTGAAGTCCCAGATGTATGCTATTAGCAGGATCTGACCTCAGCATATTTTCTAGGTCTTTTTTTATGCTACATTGTAATTGATTTTATGCAGACAGATGTACTCAAAGACTTAATGCACAGGATTATGTACAAACTGTGCATAATGTTGTTGTATATAATTTTGTCCTAACATTGCAGTAGAACTGATTACATGCTCCCTAGATGTTCAGAGTTTTTATGTGTGGATTTGGAGAAATAATACAAATTCACCCACAGAGAGCACTGAGAACACACACAGATTGTGCTGTCCTACAGGTGTGGAGATGCTGCTATGTGTGCTGCATGCCTCTGATAAAGATAACTTTGCCCTCTGGAAGCCTGAACCTGAATTAAACAACACTTTGATTTCATTTAAGGCATCTAATTTTTTTTTTAACAATGCATTTCAGGTGAATTTTTAAACAATTGTATTCCATATGTTAAACTGAATTCCAGTGACTTGTATTGAGAAATACACTTTAAAAGTGCTTTAAAAGAGAATACTGTACTGTACACTATTAGCACCAGCAACCCCATGGGCATCAGTTAATGCCTCTGCTGTTGGTGAAAATTCTTAAACTGATTTGGGGTTTGAGAGGTGGAGGACTGGATTCTGCCTAGTCAGGTAACTAAGAACACTGCTCTGAATGAAGAATATTTCTTAAAATAGGCCTAAATACTAATGCCCTAAGCACATATGAGTGCTGGGAACTGTGTTTGAAGTTGATTTGCTGATTGATGCTGTCCAAAGGTAGTTAATAATCGATGTTCATAATCTCAGATGAGCATTCTTTTAGTTCAAGAGGCAACTAATTGTGGGGGTTTTTTTGGAGGGGTGGGTTCTTATTTCAGCACAAAATATTTTTATTTCAGCAGGCACTTAGCTCTTTTTATAGGGATAGAGTCTATTATCCGTACTCAAATTATGCTATGTCTTACCTCATCAGTAGTTTACTTGATTTCATTATCACAGAATAGGACACTGCTCTTAGGATAGCAAAGTATGCTCTCTTCAGACTGTTCTTCCTAGGATATTAGGTGTTAAATATGCTTTATCTTCACTTGGTGAGTCTATGAAGTATAATCTTCTTCTGGTGTGCATCAGAATTCCATTAGAATTAATTGAAGTAAATTGTGTGCAATGATGGAGAAAATAAACCTGTATGTATTCATGTTTCTGAAACCATTCTGTTCATATCTTTATTACTCAGTACATCTTTGCCCTTCATGTTTAACATCACCATAAAGCTTAATATTTTTGTCTTTTGCCAGGTACTTTGTTGATTTATATAGAGGGGGTTTATCTTTGTTATTCTTTGTTAGTCTTTATTCTCCTTCAAAGTTGACCTGTCTAAAGCCATACTACAGCTGGTAACATCAGCCTGTGTTCTCCATTTAAAGCAAGCCAGTCCCATCTAGTGGGTTTTTCCACTAGTCTTTAGTTGAAGTTATTATCCAATAAAACTGTGTATTCCTTCATACAATGTTTGCTGCCTATTCCAGAAAGCTGCAGTTCCTCTAACTCTCAGATAGATGTGCTTCAAAAACATGTCCACAGTTAATTGTATCCAGCCAGTGCCACAAATAAGCTGGATCTGCTTCAATGATCTGCTTATCTTGGGGCAGACAGCCAGTATACTGCAGCACATACAGTCACCAAGCAGTAATGACTCGACGGTGTATGTGATGATCTGTTCAAGCTACTCTGTGTCCAGGTGTGCAGTTTGTGCAATAATAATATGGCTGCATTAGAAGTTCTGTTTGTCATGGCTTTGCTCTGCCTGCTGTTCTTAAAAGGGAAAAGGTACAGAGTTACTAAGTTAGTAAGATGAGAGTAGGTTGATCTTTTTTAAAAATACCAAATTGATTTTATTCCAGGTAGAATTTGTGACACTTAAGAGAACCCAGTACTTTCCAATAGGAAATCTCTCTTTCGGTTGCTTGGACTGCTGGTGATTTGTTCACAATTTTGCTTGTCAAGTTCTGGTTTGGGTTTCCAGGAGTTTTTGGAAAAATTATTACATATTTTCTAGAGATAGTAACTCCAGAGATTGCAAGAGCTGTTATTTCTTCTGACTGCTAACACATGAGTGAGAGATAAAAAAAATCTCAGAGATAAAAATTAAGATCTAAAACTATTTTTCCACCATCTATGATACTGAATTCAGCTAGGAGCTAGATGGGGCTAAAGGCCATACCATGTGCTAACATCATAAGCACCAAATCTTTTAGCCATGTGACTCTGAAACATCTTCAAGTCTGAAGCTCGTAGTAAGGAATGGGCTAGACAGGAAATTTAAGAGAGTCTGTCTTTTCTTTGCAGGAGGCTGGCTGGTTGACTGGCATTAAGGAATCTGAGTGGCTTCAGTACAGAGATGCAAATAGTTATAAAGGACTTTTCCCAGAGAACTTCACACGCCATCTGGAATAATTCTCCCAGGCAGATGAACATGATATGAAGCTCAGTCAGTAGGTTTTTAACCTCTTTGAAACACAGGAGCCCATCTTTTTGTAGTTTAAGCTGTTAATGGTTTACAGATTGGTGTCAGACAAAGCTTGTTGGAACATGTTGAAATGAGCATGAATGCAAACAGTTAAGCTAGCAATTTCTGAAGCAGTACATGGATAAAAAAAATCAAATAAAAAAGAAATGTCCTTATTTGTTTATAAGTATGTGGCAACAGGTTTGTTTGTGCTTTGTCAGAGCTATGGTGATCCTGTATTTGGTCCTTTCCCATGAAATCTGAAATTAGCTTCCTGAATACCAAAACCTTAACTTCTCTGCACTAAGTGTATTGTATTGAGTTGCACTGCAGAAGATTTAATTAATTATCCTGTAGTTATGAGGTCAAACTATTATAAGTTTCATGTGTTAAAAAAAGAATTAACTACTGCAACATTTTTCAGTGTTATTTTTGGACATGCATAATATATATACACAAGAACTTATATGTGTATATATAAGTGCATATGGCTATATATGCATTTTCACAACCTTCATGGTAGTTCTTTGGCTGTGTAGTATCATCCAGTACTTGCATTGCTCTTTCACTGTCTGGCATAACAGGAAAAGGTTTTGTTTCAAAGCAAAACTAGCTGCTCCATTGCCAAAACATATTACAGTATCTGTGTTTGTAATGTGAAATTTTCATTCTTAGATAATGAATAACATCACGTTCAAAGCTGCTAACCTTTGAGAAGGCATGGCTCAGTCTCCTCTTTCACTGCAGTAGTTGCAATGAGATAAATCTGGAGGAGGAGCTCTTATGATGCTAATCTATACTTTTTTATTTAATTGGCTGAATAGATTTTAAAAAAAAGAAACAGAACTAATCTCTGAGAAGAAATAAACACAATATATTTTCACTATATGTATTTATGCAGCTTACCTTTTAAAGTAAGATATATAATGTATCCTGTATCAAAAAGTCATCTGTAACTTATGTTTTCCAGTGCTGTGTCATTAAAAATAAACCTTTGGTCCAAAGAAGCTGCTTAGTCTGTGGTGCTTTCAAAGTTTTTTAACACTGAATTCCATATTGTTTATACATTGTATTACATAATCTACTATTAATTAATACAGCATAGCAGGTGCACAATCTAAATTCTTACTCTCAACCCTAGTTGAGAGTAAGACCCAATAGGTCTGGACCCCAGATCAGCTGCTGCTCCTCCTGTTCCAGGCTCTGACTGCTAGCTAGTATCTGTCCCCTAGGGAAGGGAGCTTGTCTGTGCTTGACCATCACTCAGCTGAAGTTCTCTACCTCTTGGTAATTTTTCACTTGCCCACTTATTTTATGTGGAAAGTAAGTTCCCCATGAATCTGGAATCTTCTCTGTTGTGTTTGCTGAGGAATGGAAGCTGCAAATATTCAGGAACTTCTATATTTTCCTAGGAATTTAGTTATTTTTCATTATATTTTCGTTGGGTGCTTGGTTTGTATGCAAACAATATCTGTTTCCACTCCAACTCCATCTGTTAGATTTCACTTGAAGAAATGAGGGATTGTGTCTCTCGAAGAGGAGGAAGTTGATTTTTCTCTGTTTTTCAGGATACAATAGCTTTCAAAAGCAAGTCTAATGATAGCTGTGTTTTGTGAAAAAGCTGAATGGCTCAACTGTGATAGCTGGGATTTTGGCTTTGAAATGTCCCAGTGAGTCTAAGGAGATTACAGGAAAGCTCTCTGATTTTCTGTTCATTCCTTCAACAGGTTTGATCTAGGGCCGAGAATCTCTCCAGAGATACAACTTGCTTTCGCTATTGTGTTACAATTCCAGACTCCAGTGCACCATTTTGAGATGGTTATAATTACTTATTTCACCTGGTGTACAGTGATACTTTGATGGCCTCCAGGCCAGTTTCCTGTTTACCTGCATCTCAACACTTGCATTTCAGTGCTAGGTGCTCTTCAGACCAGTGCCAGAGACCAACGCTGGGCAATGGAACCTCAGTTTCCCTGTGGACACCATGTCACCACTTCTTTGAAAGGGACCTACAATCAAGTGAGACCATCATGTGTGACAGTCCTAACCCTAAGGACACTATGATCAACCCAAAGTATCCCTTTAACCAGTGTCAATGGTGTGCAGTTAACATTATTATGTTTTAGAAGTATCCACATCGAAGACAACACCCTCAGCCTTGATTCTTCTAATGTCCTTGGTACAGCACACTGTGCCAAATCCACAGAGGTGTTTGCAGCACACTTGAGATTTTACATAGACAGGAAAGGTCTCTGGTCTATAGCAAAGAGCTTTCATGGTTTCTTCTGCCATGCTTTTCAGAAATACCTCTTGACTCTACTTTTCATTTTTTATTTCCACCTCTGAATAAAGAAAAACATAAATTCAAAAACTATGAAATGTCCACATCTCGCTGCAAGGACTGTCATTATTTGTTGGCAACATGCTGTACTGATAATGTCCCAAAAGCCATGCTATTGCCCGTGATATCTGTGTCATTTAAGTGCTGCAAGTGGCTGTGTGTATGGCATACCATTCTAACATCGAGTGTGTTTTCACATCTCACATGCACCCCAGAGCCACAAAGCAAGTGTCTTGCAGAAAAGATGAGGAAAATTATTAATGTTGTATCTTTAAAATTCTTTACAAAATTCAATACACTAAGATGATAGATGTCAAAGGAAGGACATTGATAAGTTAGCCATGAATGTTAATTTTCCTAATTTTCCCTTCTAGCAGAAGGAGCTTGTGAATAGAAATGTATTTCTCATTTTGGATTAACAACTTTTTCTTGTATAAATTTTTTTTCTTACTTTAGTTTTGTTTGGCAATCAGACTTACGTCTCAGACACTTTTATGTCTACATCTCCTGAGATGAACACAGTATTTCTCTGTGATCTATAGAACTTCATGCTATGACAAGCAAGGGAAATACTTTCCAGTATGTACTGCTGTTACATACCAGTGATACCCTTTCCCTCTGAAATTATATTAGCCCAAAATTATTTCTCCCTTTTCTTGGATTTTTTGGATTAATGCACCATATTGGACTTTGCAAATTACTGAATTGTATACTTTTGGAGTGATTGCAAAACAATAGTCCATTGTATCTTCTTGTTTCCCTAAAGATTTATTTATGCCCAAGAGAGCACACAGTACTAACCTTGTAGAGCAGGTGTAATTTCTAATTCTACGTAAAATAAACCCTTGAAAGGTTTAGGGATCCAATCTCCTGATCCCACAGACTGATTATGCATGGTGTGACCTTGAAAAAAAGACAAAATAACTCAAGGTGGAGGAACATCTCGTGTGAGTGAACAAATAAATTGTGTATTTGCAGCTCATCTATCTGGTTTACAGCCTTGAATCAATAATGAAAAATGCATAAGCTGAACAACACTTTTGTCCCTTCTCACCTCCTCCTCCACCTCCTCCTCCTTGCACCAATTCATTCCATCTCTTCTACTATGTGCAATTGTCCCTGCCACAAGAAGAGGAAGGGGAGACTGTGGAGTCCAGTCCTACTCAGATGGCATTTGATTCCAGGATGCTCTGATTGAAATAAATCAAAGTCTCATTAAGGTCACGCTTAATGAAAATTACTTAGTGTCTTGCTGACTCAAGACAAAAAGCATCAAAAGAAAGCTGCTGTGATGGGTAGGTTGGATGGATAGTGTTGGGAAAGAGCAGCCACTTGCTGTAGGACCCTTTAGAAGCCTCTAGCACACCCATGTGCAGGCAGAGCCATGAGCAAGTATTGCAGCTCTAGCAGCCATAAGTACTACAGTAGCTCAAAAACACCAGTTTGCGGCTTGAAGTACAAAATCGGATTTTGTTGTTAGTTTTTCAAACAGATTTAAAAGATCTATCTTTTTGTACTTAGAAAGCTAAGGCACTAAGATGACAGTGGTGAAATACCACCTGATAAGCCAATCCTCAAGTGCAGAGAGTAGTTCACTTAATTAAGCAAGTTCACGTTTGTGAAAGCAGTGCAAAAGAGCATGAAGGTGATTTTACAGCTGGCTGTATCAAGCAGTGTTACTGTTAGCTCTGTATTTTCTGGAGGCAAGACATTTGTTGCAGATGAGAGAACTACAATGGGCTTGGTGCAAGCAAGCCTGTGGAACTACATGGCAGCCCCTTTGTTTCTGCTTTAAACCCCAGCCCTTTTTGAAGGAAAGAAATCCTGTTTAATTGGAAAGAGGAATTTAAGGAAATGGCACATTCTCTGTCCAGATTCAAAATTAGAGAATATGAAGTGGACTGTAGTTTGAGACACAGCATTTTACTAAACATGTAGATGTAAGGATCTGTAATAGGTACGAAGATTCCTTCCTTAGTTATTTGTATGAGTTGACACAGGCAGGCAGCCACAACCACAAAACCTCAGCTGAAATGCAGAGTAAATTTATTTCATTACCTTGCTAACCAGAGGATCCCGAAGCAAGACCCGGGCAGAGACACAAAAGTGGGAACTCAAACAACACTGTCAGGCTCAGTCCATCCTAGCAGGTGGTGGGCCTGCTGTTTGCACCAATTAATCAAGGGCCCACGCATGCATATTTTACCCCCATGTTGTGATCTCCTCTGTGCATTTTATGATCTCTGAGCTTTGATTTTCTCTCTCCCAAAACATAGAGCTCAAGCATGTCCGTGAGAGTGCCTCCAGGTCTCTCAAAACACCTACGTTATCTCTACTCAGAAATTCTACTTCTCAGTCAGAAGATAAGCAGCAGTAGGCATAATATGTTAATTTTCCATACTGTTACTCTCCAGGCCTTGGCATTCCTTGCTGCAAGGTCACTTGAGTGAATCTACCATCCTCCTTGTCATTCTTCTACTTTTAACCACAGAATCACAGAATCACATGGGTTGGAAAGGACCTCGGAAATCATCCAGTGAACCCTTGATTCACTACCACCACAGTTACTAGACTATGGCACTAAGTGCCACATCCCATCTCATCTTAAAAACTTCCAGGGACAGAGAATCCACCACCACCCTGGGCAGCTCTACTGCTATCTTTGTACACTGTGTCTCCACCAGTGTTTCAATTATGTCTGTGTTTTTCTTTCGCTCTGGCCTGTTTAATCAGCACAGAAGCATCATATGGGTTAAACTACAGCATTTTCCAAATGGTGTCTCCTGTAACCAGCAGAAACACCATGTAATTTAACATTAATTTGGAAAAGCTGAAATTATCCCAGAGAGAATTGTGTTCCATATTCAGATGTTTAACAGCAGTTAAAAAAAACTTTAGTGAAAAACAGTAGTAAAAATACCACTTTGTATGTATGCAGGATTTCTAACCAGCCACAGTCACTAAATGCCATGCAAAGAACTACAAAGTACTGTGTACCCATCAAAACTGGAGTCTTCAGGAGTCAGTGGGACCCATATCTGCTGAAGAGAGTCAACAAGTGCAAAGTCTTCTATGTCCTCCACCTGGTTTCAGAAGAGAAAAGAGGCTGGGGTTTCTTTTGGTGATATCAGAACATAGGCCGTGGTGTAAGCCAGGTTAACCCCAAATCACGAATAGTGTCTCTATATTTTCCTAGACAGGCTGCTTATAGTACAAGGTATAATTGGACCAAGAACATCAAAGCACCAGAAAGGTAAGTAGTTATATACTTAAATTATTAAATTTCCAAGGTACATGCTACAGTGGAGGAAGTTAATGTACTCCAGATTTCCTATACTTTGTTTAATTCAGGTAATTATTCATAGGAAAGCCAAATTCTCTATATTAAAGTATTTAAATTTAAACACATTGAGTTGCAATGGAAGAAAGAATCCAACTGTGTGTCAGTGAATGAAAAAAAATAAAACATGTAATCTTGAGAATAAGCTTTACAGGTTAACACACAATTGCCAAATGACAAGGTCATGCAAAATTCTCTAAGTGAATAAAATCTAACAGACTGCATACCTGGCATGTAGCCATGACTCCCAAGATGTCTTAGAGATACACATGGAAGTGGAAATTGTTCACAGTCATTAGTAGAGATTCAGAACCCTGCATTTTAAGCCTGTGATAGGTTTCACAGGAGAAATGTGAAGTGATGTAAATGCTGAGGATCTTGGTATGTCTCGCAGCCCAAGAAAGAATATCACACTACTGTTCACCTAAAAACAACTCATGAAAATTAAAATTACCCATGTTCAACTGTTTTGCTTAAAAATTTCAGAGTACTGTAGGAATTCTTAGCATCCATCCATGCCTATGGATGCTATACAGATCACATGGCTGCTCACAAAGAGCTTCTGAGGGTTTTACTCCTTTAATACCCAGCAGAGGGTGGTAGATGCTAGAATTTGCATTTGCCAAATTAACTGTCATTTGAATCCTTCTTCAGCTATGCGTTTGTTTCACTAATATCTCTCATTATCTGAAGTTGTCTGATACCTGCAGACACACAGAGAAAATTCAGTGCAATAACAGAAGCAAAACCAATTTGTAACTGGCTACTTTGACCTGCAGGCAAACAAAGACAGAAAACTATATTGTCAAGCTGCACTGTAAAGCATTACGTGAACATATCCTTGCATCTTGTACGTGTTAAAACTCATGCTGTATACCAAACATAGTAAATCTGCACCAAATATAAGTTATTCAGCTCATTCAATTCAAAGTGACAATGTTGGTTTCAGGAAAAACTAATTTTATATGCTACTTCTGCTTGAAATAACTTTATAGTCTACCTGTGGTTAAGTAAATAGCTAAATTATTAACTGTGGGAAAATATGTTAAAACAGCAAATAAAAAAAATTATCCTTCAAGATTCTGTAATATGCCCTGTCTCTGCAAAAGATCCTGAAAATATTTAAATATGCTAAAGTACCCAAGGCCTGCATTGCTCTGCATTTTATACAAAAGACAGAAAAAGCAAGCACACATGGGCCAGCAGAGACATCCCCCCAAACATATCCTTAGGGACAATTCCCAAAGGGATGCGTCTCTGGCCCCCTGTGTGAGTCTCCTTCCGCTCAGCAAAGCCGATCATCACCCTTAGCCTTGTTGCAGCAGCTCCACAGCTCCCTTTCCTCCCAGCTCTCTGTGCTGGGGGCAGAGATCAGTGCTGCTGTCCTGACAGCCGTCCTGGCCTCCGCCAGTTAGGAAAAGCAATGGTGCAGAGACTGGAAGATGGAATAGTAAAAACATTTCCAGCTGGCTCCCCTTAGGGGTGTCAGGCTCCTAGATGGGGCATGGCATCAGTCCTCTTTGTTCTGCATCAGCCTGAGAACATTGGTAGACAGTGGGCAGCAAGTTTTATCAGCACAGGAAAGGACAGTCAGATGAAGTAACTTGGTTTCTGGGTTAGATACTCTTGGCGGATCTTAGCAGGTTTATTATTGGTACTATTTTTTGAGAGATTTCAAACTCTCCCTAATAAAGAAAGGAAGGGGAATGAGTAAAGTTTAATCTAATTATGTTCACATCATGAATGAGTAGATGAAAACAACATCAAATTCAATCAAATATTTTACTCTTTAGAAACTAACCTTTTGAGCAAACCCTCATGCCCTTTCAAAGTACTGAAAGGTTTATTTGTGTGGCCATTTGCTTTGAGTCCATTACCAGGTGGCCACCAAATGCAGTGGTTCTGGAGGTAGAATCAGGTGGAGGGGGCACCTTATGGAATGCTGTGGTAGTTTCTCATTAACATGACAGATTTCCAGATTGATTGTTTCCTTTCATCCAGTTTGAGTGCTTGGAGGCTGCAGAGGTTTGTGCTCACTTTAAAGAGGGCAGAGTTAAAAATCTTTGCTTTCAGTGCTGTTGGAGAAGCTGGCAGTTATGTTATAGTCATGAATGCTCATGGCTGTTCATGAGCCCAGATTAGCACAGGATGCCACTGTCTTTCCCTGCATCTGTGAATGTGACTGGAAATATGTGCATAAGCTTTTTACACCCGTTTGCATACTTTAAGGTGTAATGGTATTTTTCCTGCATGAGCGGGAGTAAGTAGCACATGCACTGATCAGATATTTTGCTTTAGTCCTAAAAATGTCTAGACTTTGCTTTCCTAAACATTTTTTTTGATCAGTGAGCATAAGTTTCTCTTTATGTTTTTCTTTTTCTTTTATGTTTATCTTTTTAAGTTTAATCTGACCCTTTCTCATTATCCTGCTAGATACAGCCTGATTAGCAGTACTCCAGGCAGGAACCACATCGCTCTCCAAACAAAACACAAGACCACTCTCTTGATCAAGGTCTCACATATTAGTAAAAGGAACATTTAGCAAGAAATTAATTCATTTATTGTGATTGCTGTCATGTTTATGTCTCTTTGTGAGTTGCCCATAGCTGTGTTAATATGCTTCAGAAGTAACCTCTGTGAAACAGCCCCTATCACTGGGGAGTAAGGCTCCCAGTCAATAAGTGAAACAGATGAAGACTAGGGAAAGCATGAAGAATTATTCTTTTTTTTCAAGTCAGGCACTTCAACACAGAGTGGTTTCTGGATGGGTATCATCAAGCATTTATATGCTGGCTGAGCTCACTGGGCATTCTCCACCACTGCAAGTCAGAACTTTTGCAACTGGCCTAAGACTAGGCATAGGGTTAGGGTTAGGGTTAGGCATTACCCTGCCCATGATGAGGTGATATGCACAGAAAAGGATGAAATGGTATTGTGGAAAGAGAAGATCCTGGGCACAACACACTTCTCACTTGGTATAAGGACAGTGTTCTTATTTTTGTTTACGTTCTTCTACTCAAATCCTGATACAGAGAATGTCTTATCCCTGTTATGTTGTCACACTTGGCATCAGACTGATCTGCAAGTGTGTTAAGTATGTTAATAAATGCCAAGGCTAGCTGTCTGTATGTCTGAGCAATCCGTCTCAGGCAGCACAACAGACAAAGGCGGGAGGACAGAGACGAGGATGGTGCTCATACAAAGGTGTGTGTAGCTGGGTTTAGTTTGGGAAGGTTTGGTGGTTGGATATAAGAGAAGAGAGCACGTCTCTTCCCGGTGAGACCTGCATGGGTATTCCCCAGCTCTCAAAAACCTGTTCCTCAGTTATTTGTCTGTGAGTATCCAGGGGAGTCATGAGGGGGCTTGATATTAGCCATACCCTGGCACAAAGGGGCAAAGCAGAGAAAGGTGGAGGTGCCTGATGGGCAGGACAACAGCTTAGTGGCCTGGTCTGGTTAGAGTCTTCCAGGTACAAGCAGCACTTGTGAATGGCATCACCAAGTTTTCTCATCAACACACACTTCTCTGCCTCTTTTTTAGCAGGAAATTAAGCTGCCATGGTAAATCACTTGTCTCTTCACCCGTTCATTTCTTTTTTTGAGGGGGCAAGATATATGTTTGGGGTTTTTTTGTGTCATTAGGGTTGAACCCTGAGATGCTGATCCCAGCACCTCTGAATTTCCTTTTCTGAAGAACCACGGGAGAACTAGAAAAAATTTTGGGCATCTTAAAAACCTTCCAAGCTTGTCTCTTGGCTTGTAAGTGTGTTGTATTTATTAGTTTTTCTTAATGGTGTCAGAGTATATTTATTTTTTGTTTTATATCACACTTGATTTGTCCCCCAGCCCACTGCAATGTCCTATTACCCAAGTCTCAAACATAAATGATGCTTGGCGCAGAACTTGTGGAAAATATCTTGTGAACCTATGTGATGGTTGAGAAATGTGTGCAATATAACCCACAAAGTGGAGAAAAGGGTTTGCATTTCTTTTCCTCCTCAGATTGTGCAGCACTCTGTGCCTTTACCAGAAGAAGCAGGTAGTAAAGCTCAGGCACTCTTCCTCACGGATGGGGTCCCTGTGATTTGAGGATGTTCCCATGAAACCAGAGATGAGGATTGCTTAATGCCATCTCGGTCTCATCCCTGCTACAGTCCCCCTACTCTCCCTGCAGGTGTGCTCTGAACCCTTCACTTGTTCCAGGAGCAGCCTCCATCACACTGCCCAATCACTCCCAGAAGACTGAATATTATTTACAACTAACAGTGATGAGAAACAGAGAGGACAATGCTTCTGGAGTTGCTAAGGGCTGTGTAGATTTGGGCTTTCTGAACAAAGCATTCAGTTCTTTATTGCATATTAGTTTATAAAGAAGATATTTATAGAACAAAATCATTCTTTGCATGAGAGGGTGGATATTTTTCAGATGCTGAATTGCAAAGAGCTCCATTCCCAGGTGTACCCTGTGTTCATCTACATAAACCAGCAGGAGCCAAAGGGTAGACCAGGAACTTAACTGGAGCAGTCCATCTTCTTTTTCCAGCCTATGCTGCCTCTTACACCTCACATGGAGCAAGTGGTCAAGGCAAGAAAATTCTAGCATGTATGTCTCCAGCACCAGTGACGCACAAGCCCTTGACTAATGCAGCACTGCTGTTGATCCTACAGCTTTTTGTAGTCTTACAAAATAAACTTACATAAGTGGTTTGGGGCTTTTTTTTCATCCCACTCAGAAAGCAACAAACATTGTTTCCGGTTGCAACATGTCTCCACTTCTATTTTGCTATTCATACAGGAAACCAGCAAAGTGTTCTTTAAAGATCTAATAGCCATGTAAATCAAGAGCCACATTATGAAACAACAAACAGTTGTTTTGATGCACTTGCATTGAATATGAAATAGTTGCACTTCTAACAGGTACTTTTCACAAACTATGATTTGGTAAAGGGATTTTCATTGCTGGGGGGAGGTAGAATCCCTTCTGGAGACTATTTTCTGACTTGCCATCAGTGAGAGTGCTCAGCACTCTGCAAGGTAAATGAGAGTCAGCCAAAGCCCAGCAGAAATGAGAGGAAGAGCCCCTTACCTTGGTAGGATTTGTAGTAAGGCAGAACAGCCACAACGCTCTCCCATTTAGTTCAGCTCCAGCTGGAGTGGAAATGACCAGCTCTCCCTGCACCTTGGCTGTTTCATGATCTGAGAAAATGGCTGGGTTGACTCTGCTGAAGTCAGTCGTATCTTGAGTATTGATCTGAATGGTAGCAGATACAGATAATTGAAAGGAAGAAGTGAAAGAAAGAAAGAGAGAGAGAAGGAGAGAGAGAAAGAGAGGAAAAAAAAGAAAGAGAGAAAGAGAGAAAAAGAAAGAGAGAAAGAAAGAGAGAGAGAGAAAGAAAGAGAAAGAGAGAAGGAGAGAAAGAAAGAGAAAGAGAGAAAGAGAAGAAAGGAACACACCTCCTCATCTTGTCTTCCTTGGTGAAAGGCAGCTGACGTGATTTTCATGTCGCCTCAACGAGTTGTAAGTTTTGAGTAGAGGAAGAATCCAGCCCTGAAGGTAAATATTTTGTCAAGATAGAAGCATCTACAAAAAGACTGTTGGAAGGCAATCCTTGCTACCTAAATTCTTACTGGCCACTGTGATTACTGCGCATTGGAATGCTTTTACATACTCTTCATAGTCCCTGTGATACACCTATCAGATGTATCAATGCAGAAAGCACTATGAAATTGTTGACTTAAAGTTTCCTAAATGTTTTAAATGAACCAACACTGAATTCAGTTCCACCTGTTCTAGAGCCTTGATGTCTCAAAAAAGGCTCAAAGGGGCTCATCAAAACCATGTGCTGGTTCTCAACAGTGGGCTGGATTAAGCTCTTCAAAGTCAGACTTGCTTGTTGACAGACTTATACCTAACAGGTCATTTGACACTATGAGCTGTATGAAGATCCATACATTATGGATGATAATTATGATTTTATATCATATATGAGAGAAGACCCTACTAGAGTTTTGGGTTTGCAGAAAGAAAGAGTAAATTTGGGTTGTTTTGGTTTTGTTTTGTTTTAAATGGTTGGTTTGTTGCTTTCCTTAGCAGAAACTCTTTCATTCATAAGAAGCTGATTAGGAGTAATGCAAGGTTGAAAACAAATATCTGTGTGTAGGTTGTCTCCAGTTATTTGAGTGTGTTTGAAATCCTACTGAGACATGTAAGAAGATTCCTTGGACTTTTGATGTGAAATTCAAATCAATTTTTGGGGCAGAAATAGGAAGTGTGGAAGTGTGGGAAATACTTGGCGGTGCTGAGAAAATTGTATCTTGCAACTTCTTTAAAAAAAGAGAACCCCAAGAGCACCAGTATCAGTAAACTGTCATAAATTTGGATGTATAATAGATAAGTTAGCAATGGAGTTGGGAGATAGCTGTGGAAGATGGAAGATAGCTGAGGACTGTTCATCAGCAGGTTTCCAGATCTCAGTATTGACCTTTTTTTTTAAAAGAGATTCTGGTTTGCCTGATTAATGCCAGCTGATATAAAAATACTTAGGCCCATGTGCTGCATTTGTCCTGGGGACTGTTCACTATTTTGATTAAAAAATCAGATAGTAAACTACATGAAATGCATAGAAAGCATATTCTAAAAAGGGCTCTCTTGCCGGTTTGAGAATGTAAGAACATGAAAATAAGCTCATTACTTCTGAGGGCAGGCAGATGTCATATAAATTTATACTGCAAAACATCACCATTTAAGCTAGATAGCTAAACATACATTCCTGCCTGCTAAAATTTGTAAGGGTACCAAGACCAGGGGAAGAGCCTGAGGATGAGGACAGTGACCTTGGTAGGCAGAGAGAAATCCCACCTTTTCAGTACTGTGAGAACCAGCAGCAGTAGGGCCAGGTAATGGAAGATATTTGGGGGTCAGGCATACTTTTGATGTATATTTATGATCTTTTAATTGGTGGAGTCATCAGTAAAAGTTTGAAAACACTGGATCTTTCTTTGCTGTACTAGGTAACTCCAAATACTGATGGTAGGAACAGGCATTTCGTGTAGAAGAGATATTACAAGATCCCATTTGATGTTCTAGGTTCAGAATGAATGGGACAAATTGTTAGAAAAAGATTTTCGGAGGTATTGTCATGGGATGAAAAATTATCCTACAATTAGTCTCCATCACCTCAGTCTGTAAGAGAGTTTAGAAATTAAGCTGATCTCTGTATAGTACCTTGTGTGGCAAATACATCACAGAGAACAGGGATTACAGTAAAACAAGCAAAGAAATAAAGAAAAGATGACCCTACTCATTGTCCAAGAAAATTCTCCGTGGAAAAAAAAAAGATAAAAAAGTTTTTCTCAGTAGTGAGTTCTCTTCTTAGAAGGGGGAGGTTTGGATTTTTTTTCCACTTCGGTTTAAATGTTAACCAAAGGAAATGGCCTGTGCGTCATTATTTAACACACTTGCAGCTGGCACAGCCTCATTGGATGGTTTTCTGCCACTCAGATCTGCTTCACACCCTCCTGAGGCTGGCCCTTACCCTATCCCTGTAAGGAACCCTTAAGGAGAGCAGTGACAATGTGGTTGCTGAGCACTTTCTTCCTGACAGCTGTTTTTTCTTGTATGTGCCCTGCTCATCCTGCTGCTTGCAAATCCACCGGTGGCAAAGGGTATGCTCTCTTATCTCAGCTTCATGCCTCTAATTTTTCTCTTTTTTTTGCCACAGGTGGCTCTGCACAAGACTTGCAGCAAGCCCCCATATCCATCA
The DNA here is from genome assembly GCA_013399855.1 of Oxyruncus cristatus. Classification (NCBI taxonomy): domain Eukaryota; kingdom Metazoa; phylum Chordata; class Aves; order Passeriformes; family Cotingidae; genus Oxyruncus; species Oxyruncus cristatus. Next base: position 132,553 of record VXAY01002312.1, read on the forward strand.
CAAAGCCAAAAGGGAAAACAGTGCTAATCAACTGCCACATCTCCAGTCCCTATTTTAGCAACATTGTCGTTCACTGGTACCAAAAAAAGGCCAATGAGGCTCCAAAGCGTGTTGGGTACATATCCTCCAGGACTTTCCTTGAAAACCAGTCAGATGAGAGGAAGTTTACTGTGGAGAAGGATCTCAGCAAATCTGTCTGCACCCTCACAGTGAGCAAAATAACTCTGCAAGACTCCGCCACCTACTACTGCGCTATGTGGGATGCACAGCAGTAGAAAGCCATAGGGGCCCTGCACAAAGACTGCTCTGCTTTCCAAACCAGATCCTGCAGTGTTTGACAACATGCAGGAATATCACCATTCTGCTTTTCCCACCAGCCTTGAATCAGATTGTACAGGCAGCCAGATACCAAAGATGCTGCTGAGCTTTGCAGGTGCACATTACACCCAGTACCAGCAGAGCTGTTATTTCACTTTGCCAACAGAAAGAGCATTTTTAGAGGTCTGAATGGATGGTCTCTGAGTGGGTTTACAGGATGGCAGGGTGGGCTACCTAAAGGCAGGAGAATCCTTTCTATTCCCATTACCCTCCAAGCAGAGTTGTAGCATTGATAAATTCCATTTAACACTTCCAAAGTACTTTGGAATGAATCCCTAGTTACATCATTTGTGTGGCATAACAGAAGGATATAAGTGAAAATAAACTTGGAGCACCGTTCAAGACCACAGATGTAATATACCTGTTTTGTACTTCCCTGTCAGAATCTGGTTTTATTTTCTTAGTTTTCTGTTTGGAGTTGATCAAACCTTCAATTAGGTTAAAACACAAGTCTCCTTATTGACTTCAGTGGGGCTTCTCATCCTACAGAGCAATAAGACTGCAGCTATAGAACTGATAATTTTAGTTTTGCCAACAGAGAGTCATTCATATCAGTTATTTCAGCTCTTTCTGTTCATGGAAAACCAACAGGGCCATTGTGTTCTGATCCCAAAGGACCCAGTATTGCAAGTCTTCATCATGGGGTTTCCAAAGCACACTGAGCACTGGGATAGCGGTTGCATTTCACAGAAGATTGAAAGATCAAAATTCTGTCACAACTGTAGGACATCAGTTACTAAATCTGTGTGAAAATTCTTGAAAAAAAGAAAAAACTAGCTGACGTAAGTAAAGTAACATTACAACAACAGAGAAAGGGGAAGTTTTCTCTCCAAGGAAACCAACAGTGACCTTGCCTCTGAAGAATGACTTTTAATTGCAGAAAATGGTTTCTATATTTTGCTTACCCTAATTGTCTTTATTTTAAACTAAGCCTGTGGGGCCTGCAAAGCATTTGTGTTTCTTTGCATAATACCCAGCATTTGGAGAAGCCACCCTGAAGTGTTGAATCTCACCTTACCTGTGACAAGAAGCAGCCACAAACACAATACTGCTTTTGAGCTCCCAAATGTCGCTGTGTATTTTCCTGGTCTTCAGCATTCAATCTGTGTTATAAGCAGTAATTTCAGACCCCTCCAATTCATTGAGCCCCATGATTTTTGTGGATTTTTCTACATTTTATTCTTAGTGGACCTGAGAAAAAGTCCATTTCCTTGGCCTTAAAGACCAAAGAAAAGTCCAGGCATTTCAACTAATCTAAAGACAGTGGTAAAATTTGCTTCAGACTACAAAATTGCTCTGTCAATAGTTAAGGTAATTGGGGGACTGGGGGGAGGTGAAGGGGAAGGGAGAGACATAGAGAGAGGGTTTGTGCCACTTGTGTAAAAGCTATAATCTGTTAACATTTAGAGGGGCTCAATCAGGCTGCTTAGTCTCAAAAAACACCCACCTGTAGCCAGGGCAGCCTCTCCGGGTTATGCCCATGTGAGTAATTTCCTTTCCTCAGCCACAGACCTCTGCCCCTGCCAGTAGTGCTGTTACCTTCCTCCTGGAGGCAGACACCAGCAAGACCTCTCAGGATGCTGCTACTTCCTCTCCTGGCCCTGTCTGCATCCTGGTCTTACAGGTTCCCCTTGTCACCATGGTATGGGGCAGCTGCAGGAAGCATTCCGTATTACTGAGTGTGAATGCACACCAAGCTAAGAGTATTTGTTCTGTTTTCTCTCCTTGTTTCGAGATGGACAAGTGCTTCTGAAGCAGAGTCAAGTATCCCTTACAGGAGGGCACACTGCCACTGCTTCGATTGACTGTATAGCTGAGGGCATATCTGGCTCCCAGTACACGTATATTCATTGGTACCGACATGTGCCCTCCAGAGCTCCTGAACCGCCTCTGTAGATCAGAACACGTTCAGCTTCTTATGGTGAACAAATATTCTTCTTTGACGAAAGGTACAAATGTCTGCATTTTCCCAATCAATGACATCAGCTCCAACGATGAAGGTACCTACTACTGTTCCTACTGGCAGTCCCACAGAACTAGCAGATGACAGGCAGCCTGTACAGAAACCTACTTATGCCTTGAGGGGCAGGCTTTCTGTCAAATGCAAAGAATCCTAATTGCACCTTCCTGCCTCTAAAACATCCCAACACGTTTATGACGGGTATGTTTATATGAATATCAGACAAGGAGAAACACAAAGATGTGCAGTATGCTACAAGTCCACTGGTATAGCTCTGTGCTGGGGAAAAGGAGCACTCCTGTGGGTGATGACATTGCAGCTAAATTATGTAGTAACACAGATTGTCTTTGAATAATACAGATACTTTCCCAAATACAGTCTGAGAAAGCAAAAATGAAGCAATGGCGGGGAGGTAGCATAGGAGAAAGATATTTACACTGAAGGTCTAGCCTGGGAGGCTTCAGATTCAGGTGATGGTGGAGATACGGGTGATACTTATCCGTAGTCACTCCCATCTTAATGTTTATGATAGACTGACTCCTTCTTATAGGCAAGGATCTGTTACATTGGGCAACACCTGAAAAGACTGCTCCAAGAAAAGATAGTGAAGACCATTTACAATGGAAGATTGCAGACTAGAGCAGGGATATGGAAATGGTAACACAACACTGCTCAGCCAGACAGCTGTGAGGAGAGCCAGCGGGAAATTTCATCTTTGTGGCAATGGTGTTCACAACTCCATGTCCATGTGAGCGTTTTTTTTGTTCTTTCATTGTAGATATGTCTGCACTACAGGACCTGACACAAATTCATGTATTTATCATAAGAACAACAGAACAATACAAACTTTCTGTACTAGTTGTGAAATGAGAGTTATTTGTGAACACTGCTATTGACAAAGGCCTAAAAATGATCCAGAGGATTCTCTCTTTTGGGTCAGAAAACATGACATTTTTCTCCAGGAAAAGCATGATGTGTGGTGGCTGCTACCCAAGGGACCATTCACTAAAAAGTCTTTGCAGGGCATTTTTTCAGCGCTCTGAAATGAGGGAAAGTGCAAGAAAAAGCGGGGGGCAGCAAATAGCTGGCTGGTGGATGCTTCACCCTGGCCTTGCCACAGCCGCTGGGGCTCTCTGCAATAGACCCACTAGCTGTATTTTTCCTGTTTGATGCTACAGCCCTGTTATCAAAGAAGGCAGGTACTTGCACACAGTACATGCCCAACCACCTTGCTGCTGGCAGGTCACTACTGCCAGAGGAACTCCTTATTTCATGCAGCAACCTGAGAGAGTTAAAGAAACACAGGGATCTTCAAAAGAAATTCATCATGGCTAGTCAGTGCAGTTGGATGTTTAAACGGCATTTTATGTATTGGTAACCCTCAATGCACAGTGAAATTACCAGCTGCATGTTCTTTTAAGAGCAAGATAGATAAATAAATAGATAGATAGACAGATATCATTAAATACCATTACGTATCGGCGACTCCTCCCCGCCTTTGTGTTGTCAGTGGACTTGCTGAGGAGGCCTCTGTCCCTTCATCCAAGATGCTGAGGAACAAGTTAAACAATATTGGGCCCAGTATTTTACCCTGGGGTGCACCACTAGTGACAAGCTATAAAATGCTCTAGGGAGACTTTATTGCAGCCTTGCAGTACTTACAGGAGACTTATGAAAATATGGAGAGTGACTCTTTACAGGGGCTGGTAGATGGTGATAGGACAAGGAAGAACAGTTTTTAACTAACAGAAGGGACCTTTAGATTAGCTATTAGGGAGAAGTTCTTTACTGAGAGGGTGGTGGGGCTCTGAAACAGACAGCCCAGGGAAGCTGTGGATGCCAGATCCCTTGGAAGTGTTCAAGGCCAAGTTGAATGGGGTCCTCTGCAACCTGATCCATCTGGGTGACGTCCCTGCCCATGGGGTCGACGTGGCAACTAGATGATCTGTAAGTTCTTTTGCAATGCAAATAATTCTATTATTATGTGATTCCATAATGTTCTAGGAAAGACTGGTGAAACATGCTTCTGGGAAAGTTTTGAGGTGTCTGAAGAGAGGACAACATTCTTGGGATGGTCCAGATTGAACAACTTGATTTTTCATGTGTGTGCTCAGTAGGTAAGTCTGAAAAGAGTTGTAGTAGGTAGATAGATTAAGAAATTTTTTTCAGATTGAGTATTTTATGTCCTTTCTCCACTGTTACTGCTGTGGTTTAGCTTGTCAGTAAATTTAACACCCTCAGTGGTAGTGAGTTGAAGAACAACCATTGGATGTGCTGAATGAGTCATTTCCTCCTCCCAGTCATTTGATGCTCTCTACACCTGAAGGGCTCTGTAGCATTTCTGTCTCTATTTCATTTACAGGTCTAATCTGCACAGGCAGCATGTTGCTGCTTCCAGTCCTTCTTGCAACTTCATTTTGGTCCCGTAAGCTCTTTTTCCTTTCCCCTCTCCTTCCTGTGTACAGTGAATACAGTCCTGGTTCCAGACTCCAGGAGCTTATCCTCTCACATAATTTCTCTGCTTCTGCTTCCAGGTGGAGACATGCAGTCAGTGCCAGTGCAAACCCCAGCGGTGCACCATCAGATGAAGGGCAGATCTGCCAGCATGTCGTGCCGACTGACAGACAAAGCCATTGTGCACTGGTACAAGCAGCTTCCTGGAGAGCCACCAAAGAGGATACTGTACTTGTCAGGACATGCACCTGCTTTTGATAACAACAATGATAGAAATAGATTTGAAGCTGGAAAGGATCCTACTCAGCCCTTTTATGATCTCACGATAAATTCTTTAACCCCAAGGGATTCTGGCACTTATTACTGTGCATATTGGCTACAACACCACAGTGTTAGTCGATCAAAGATAAGCCATACAAAAAGGTACTTTGTGCTGTGAACCACAAGCTCTGAACTCTGCAGTAGGAGGGGAAAAACAGCATCTTATGACAAATATTAAATATACAATGTTAACAATCACTATATTGCTTCAGTACTCACAAGTGTCTGCAACATCCCGGAACTGGAGTCTTCCTGTCACTTAAAGGTAAATGTATGAAATGCTGCTCTTAAAATGAAGGCCTGATTTTACTGAAAGCACTCACCTGACAGTGAACACAGCCAGTCTCTGTGTGGGAGCTATAAATCTCTCCTCTGTTAAAAACCTAGCAGGCAGAGCAATGTATCCATCCCCTCAGTGCTTTCTTTTGAAAAAAAAGACAGGAATATGAAAGAGGGAGAGAAGGTCAGGTGATCTTGCACATCCTTCTTCATATTTTTCTTTTGTCTTCCTTCACATTTCAGTCACTAAAATTCCTAGAATGGCCCAGAAGACCTATTTTTATTGTCACAGTTCCCCACCTGATGTGTCCAAGACATAACTGAAATCCTCAGCCATGAGCTATGTCCCAGGCAAGCAGAGCCTTTCAGAGCCTTTGGGTTAAGTGTACTGAGTTTTACAAATCAGATTCTACAATCACAGACTGGTTCTAGGAAAGATGGCATTTTCCTGACAGCTGGTCAGGACACTGATACACTGTTATGTCTTCAAGTTTCTGAGTTAGGTTAGAGTGCACATGTTTAATATCCTTTGAGATATTCCTCTAATGCATCTGGCCCTTAAAAATTGAACCCAAATACCTCCATGGTGAGGGGTTTACAGCTCCATAGGCTCTGGACACTGTTTTCGCTCAACTTTCTGTGTGATTTGAGTCTATAATGTCTTGCTATAGATGTTTCTGTCCTCCTCAACTATTTGAAATGCAGATTGGACTGCATGTGACCTCAGATGTTAACTGCAGTCACCTTACCTTTTGTCTTTGATTGTGAGAAATCCTCAGATCCAAAGGATACAAAGAGGTTTCTGGAGGGAGTTGACAGCAACTTCCCGACCCAGGTGATTGAGCAGCCAACAAGGAAAAGTGCTCCGCTGGACCTCCAACTCACAGACAGTGGAGAACTTGTTGAGGATGGAAAGGTCAGGGCCAGCCTTGGCTGCAGTCACCACGAGCCACTGGAGCTCAGACTCCTGAGAGAAGGCAGCAGAGCAAAAGGTAGGACCTAAACCCTGGACTTCAGGGGAGCAGACTTTAAAGTTCTTCAGAGATCTGCTTGGAAGAGTCCCTTTGGATACAGCCCTGGAGAGAAGAGGTGTCCAGGAGAGCTGCTTGGTATTCAAGAGTCTCCTCCATGCTCAAGAAGGGTCCATCTGGACAACTAGAAAATGAAGTAGAGGCAGTAGGAGTCCCTCATGGATGAGAAAAATCTGCTGACTGAATTTAGGGATAAAAATGAAGTGTACAAGAGGTAGAAGCAGAGGCTGGTGATCCAGGGCCTGCTGTTCAACCATGTAGGTATTTCAGGAAGAAATAGCCCAGCTTGAATTGAATTGGCAAATGATGTAAAGAGGAACAAGAAAGGATTATGCAAATACAGCAGCAGCAAAAGAAAGACTAGGGAAAGCTGCTGAGTAGGGCAGGGAAACTGTTGATAAATGACATGGGAAAATCTGAGGTACTCAGTACTTCCTTTGCCTCAGTATTCACACATAAGAATGGCCCTCAGGAATCCCAGGCCCCTGAGACCAGATGGAAAGACTGGAGCAAGAAAGACATACCCTTTGGTGGAGAAGGATCAGGTTACTGATCAATTAAACTGAACATACATAAGTTTGTGGCCCTTGATGGGATGCACCCACAAGCGCTGAGGAAGCTGGACAATGCCTCTGCAAAGACTCTCTCATTTACCTTTGAAAGCTTACAACAACCAATACAATCTTTTCCTCGACCCTCCTCCCACTTCACCTTAAAATTTGTTTCTCAGTTCTCTCTTACTTGTCACTTTGTTGTGTTCTGCCAGCCTTTAAGTAATTTCTCCTTCTCATCTCCCTCAGGGTGACCAGACACAAAATTAAACAGGCTTTTTTGCTGGGAATAAGGGAACCCTTTCCATTGCCACCACACAGAGGCAGGTATCTCTCCTAGCCTGACTCTTCCTGGAATGCTACATTCACAGGCACCTTTCCAAAACACTTAGCAATGTGTGCTTACCACCAGCTCACTGCATGTAGCCAGCTGCCAGCAGGTGGGAGGCTGAACAAACTTATTTCCTTCATGCCCGGTGAGCTGCAGCCCACCAGTCACAGGGGAGACCCTCACGGCACCAGACTGTCTCATTAAGAAGTCTCTCTGCCATGGCAGAGTTGACAGCAGCTGATCTCTTTTCTTTTCGAGTCTTTTTCCAGTGAATGTTTGCATCGCAGCTGAGCTTTGAAACTGAAATCCTGCGGCGGTGCGTTTCCTCCCACAGCCTAAGCCAAAGTGGAGGCAAGTCCCTGCTGTGCAGCTGCCCTGGTCGCTGCAGGCTGATGGCCTCAGCTGCTGTGGTGGAGGGCAGCACTGCACAGGGGCACCCCCGTCACCTCTGCACTCTGCAGCTTGGAGACTAAGGTGAAGCAGCACAGGGTGATTCCTAACAGGATGGGCTAATGCCTCCCACCAACTCAGACACTGTGCACCTCTCTGCAACCCTCGGGTGATGGCACACACTCACTGCCCACCAGGGCGACCTCCAGGCTGAAACCTTCACTCCGCGGTACATAGATGCTCTCACTTACAACCTTTTCTGAGTTGCTCTCACTCGAGTTTTATAGGGCCACCATCCTTGGATTTACCAATGTTTTTCATATTTGCTTGGAAAGCAGACAGGACTACAGCCTTTGAACCAATTTTAGCATGTGGCAGTCTGGAGAGGGTTTTCTGCAAAGGCACCCCATCCTCTTGCACACAGAAGAGCCATAGCTGAAGACCATTCAAGAGAGTCACCTCCTCCTTCCACACATCACAGTCCCTCCCCATCTGGGGTCCCTTTCACTCTCCTTTGAGTCTCAACCAGAGCAGAGTGTGGCAAGCAAACATGCTGCTGCTACCAATGCTTGTGGCCACAGCCATCTGGTCTAGTAAGTACTTCCTTCTTATTCTATCTTTCCTCACAGGCACTCATGGCTATGCTAACAGGCATCTTTCACTGAATTCCAGCTAATGACATCGTTTCTCTTTTTTCCTAGATGTATTTGCACAGGAAATTCCCGTACAGAGTCCTATATCCGTCACCAAGTTTCAAAAAAGTGCACGAATGACATGTGAAATTCAAACATTAGGGGAAAATTTTGATGGTTCTGTCATACACTGGTATCTGCAGAAAGAGGGTGAACCTCCAAAGAGGTTCCTGTTCCTTTCAGGAGGAAAACCTACCATTGAAGCTGGCTTTCAAGCAAGCAGATACATGGTTGAAAGAATTTCTGCCCGGAGACGGTGTGTTCTTACAATAAAAGATGTAATTCCAAATGATGCTGCTACTTACTACTGTGCCTACTGGGATCCTCACTGTGACAGAAACTCAAAGATCACTGAGGCAAAAAAACACCTGCAATGTCTGAACCACAAGGCTGTAACTGTGCCATTCCACCAATCTTCTCACTCCATCCGATGTGAGCTGCTGAAAGGCCAAACCTTTTTCTGCTAAAGGAGCAGCTAACCCTGCACAACTGTCCTTTTCAAAGTCTGGGTCATCATTAGGACTCCTGTCTTCAACACACATCCGCTATTTTAAGGACAAAAGAAATCTTCACTGCCTTAGGACTTAGCACATAAATGCTGGACACTCCCCTGCTCCTTTGGTGCTGTTTGCACACCATGGCAGAAGTCGGGTGGCCTTTAGGGGGGCAAAAAGAGAAACATTGATCTTCTAGTCCAGCCACTGCTCTCCCTGAGGAAAGAGAAGGCAGCAAAAGCAAGACAACATACTGAAGGAAGTACTACCTTGGTGGATGGAAATTACATGCTTGCCACTGCCTAGCATGTCTGAGAAAAGGTTCCCCTTATAGTCTTCCCTTTTGTACATGTAAGCAACTGTTAGACCCTGGAAAAACTGTAAGCCCTGTTTACCTAATTCGGATACCACAAAATCCCACAGAGACCAATTTAAATTAGAGATTTACAGTCTCTTATCTACCAGAGCTGATGATGTTCTGCTTATAACTATTGCCTTCTTTCATTTCATGTTAAGACAAATAGAATAAACATGGTTTAATGGAAGAAGGATATTTGCTGAAACTGTCAAGTTTGATGGACTTCAAATTTTCATGAAGTTTTCATGAAGCTCATGCCTGAGCACAGCAAGTATTTCACAGAAAAGCTTAAGAGGAATAGTTTTTGCTTGTGACTATAGCCAAGTATGTGCCTACGCTTCAGCTTTTCTTTTCCTGATGAGGGGTGTAATTGGATACCTGAAATGCTGGGGCATTGCACAGTATGAGCAATGGGACTTCAGAAAGATCAGGCTACATGTAAATAAACACTACACACAGTAGCCTCATGTCTTGAAAGTCTTAAATGCAAAGTAAGTTTAAGCAGGCAAGTGCTCAGTGATTTCACAGAACCACAGAATCAGTGATTTGGGTAGAAAGGGACCTTAAAGATTGCCCAGTTCCCACTCCCCCACCATACGAAGGGGCATCTTCCACTTGATCAGGTTGCTCAGGACAGTATCTGTAGGAGTGGCTGGACAGACAACGATAGCCACGTGGATGATAAAAGATGAAGAGGAAAATACTAAAGCAAAAATATTATGGTCCTGAGTGAGCCTGTGGTCCTGAGAGCTCAGATTAGTGTGTGTGTGAAAAGAATCACAAGGTCAAGCTGGAAAGCCTCTTGAAGCATGATTGTTCTCTGTGGTGGAAGCAGTCACATGGGTGTGTGTGGTATGTGGGGAGATAAGGAAACATTGTGCTGGCTGGAGAGCTTGGACCTGGGGTCAGTAGTGCATATAGAAATGGAGTAATAAAGTTACAAAAGAGTTCTTCCTGGCCAAAGTCTGTCTCCCATGGATTCATTCACCACAAATGGTGCAGCGTGAGGGACCTTTTTTCTCCAGATATCCAGCCTGGATTTAAACACTTCCAGGGAAGAGGTATCCACAGCTTCTCTGGGCTGTCTATTTCAGTGCCTCACCACTTGTACAGCAAAAAATTTCTTCCTAACATCTAATCTAAAGCTCCTCTCAAGTTTGAAATAGTTCTCCCTTGTCCTATCACTATCTGCCTGTATAAAAAGTCACTCTTTCTCTTTTCATAAGCCCCCTTCAAGTACTGGAAGGCTGCAATGAGGCCTCCCCTGAGCCTTCTCCAGGCTGAATAACCCCAGGTTCTCTCAGCATGTTTTTACAGAAGAGGTGCTCCAGCCCTCTGAGCACGTCTGTGGCCTCTGGACCTACTGCAGCAGGTCCACGTCTTTCTTGTGCTGAGGACTCTAGTCCTGGTCACAACATTGCAGTTGAGATCTCGCAAGGGCAGAGTAGAGGGGGAGAATCACCTCCCTTGACTTGCTGGCCACCCCTTTTTAGATACAGCACAAGATGCAGTTTTCATAGCACAGGATGTGGTTGGCCTTCTGGGCTGCAAGTGCACATTGCTGGGTTATATCCAGCCATTGGTCCACCAGAAACCCCAAGTCCTTCTCTGCAGGTCTGCTCTCAAAGTGTTTTTCTCCCAGTCTGGACTCACGTCGGGGATTGCCGTGACCCAGACCAGCACCTTGCACTTGGAGTTGTTGAACCTCATACGGTTCTCATGAGCTCATTTCTCAAGTCTGTCCACATCCCTGTGGATGGCATATTTCACTGTATCCTGTTGTTATCATCAGGGCTAGTCAATGGTTTGATGCACAACTCTCAACCAGAAACTAGTAATGTCTCTCCACATCCTGTCTCTATTGGTAGGATCTCATGGCAGCTTTCCAAAGTTTTCTCTTAGTTCAGTGAATACTTATTTGTTGTTGTTTTTTACCTTCTGTATGCAGTGGCTTGCAGCATCCAGTACGACTCCCTTTCCCTTTCCCTTTCCCTTTCCCTTTCCCTTTCCCTTTCCCTTTCCCTTTCCCTTTCCCTTTCCCTTTCCCTTCCCTTCCTTATTTTATTTCCTTTCCTCAAAGGCACCTCTTGCAACCCAGGTTCTTATCAATAAATCTCTTGGGGTGGATCAGGTGAAATGACAGTGAATAATCAGTGTTTGTGAACATGCAGGTAGCGTTTATTTTAGAACAATTTTGTTGCAAAGGTAAACAAGTATGTTCTGGGTGTTACCATCTATAGCAACATAGCAGCATTAGAGCATAGCAATACAGCACTATTAAAGCATAAAGATAACACTTAAGGAAATGCATAAGGGAGAGAAAGGGAAAGAAAGGATAAGGATGGAAAGATATGTATAGTCACTGCCCACTGGATCCAGCGATGAAACCTGGTATTTGCAGCTTCAGTGGCTGCTAGTTGAAGTGGTGGTCTTGATCTGTTGGGGCTGGGGGAAGCCCCCACAAAACTCAAAGATGTTATGAGTTATTATACACATCTAGCTCTGGTGGCTAGAACTTCCCACTCCAGTGGGAACGCCTTGTACCTCCCTGGGGTCGGGAGTTTTTCAGTGCATATTGTCATGGGACATGTCACTGAGTCTTTGACATCTCCTAAGACAGCTGCAGCTGCCTATTGTACCAGCATCAATCATGGTCCATCATGGTCTGACATTTGAGATGCACAGTCCAGGCTAGATGCACAGAGTTATCATGTCAAGAGAGGACATTGGCATGGTAAGAGGGATTTCTCCCACATTGCAGGATTTGCCTCTTAGCTTCTTCCCTTATCTGGAAATCCAGTTTGTAGCTTCAGGTGTGCATCTGCACTCAGGAGAGTTGGACAATGGCACCCACTTATCTGATCTGAAGGTCCTTTGGCAGTATTCATGGAGAGGTGGGCTTTGTTGCCTCTTTTCAGTTTGCAAAAGTCTTTTGGTGACCTTAGAATGTGTAAGTCATTAACTGTTTCAGTCTCTGACAGCACCTATGGCTGCGCTAACAGGCATCTTCCCAAATCCCTGAATTCCAGCTAATGACAGAACTTTTCCTCTTTTTTTGTAGTTGGCTTTGCACAAGAAATTTCCATGGAGAGCTCTCTGTCTGTCACCAAGTCTAAAGGAAGTGTAAGCCTGGAATGTCCTTTTAAAGGTGTCTCTGAAGATTTTGGTCAAACCTCCATGACAATGTTCATATCACAAGAAGGCAAAAAAAGCTTTACATTGGATTCTCTGCTTCTTAGGTGGAAAAGTAGTAGATGATGGCTTCCAAGCATACAGGTACATGACAGAAAACACTTCTAGCCAGAAACTGTGTATTCTTACAACATGTCGTTCCAGATGACATTGCTGCTGACTATCGCCCCCACTGTCACAGTCACCATAGCAGAAATTCAGACATCAGAGACTCCCTCAGCATTTCAACAAAAAACAACTTGAAAGATCCCAGTGTGCTTCCTTTGCTGTGGATGAGCCATCGGGCCACAGACACAGGCTGTGGAGTATGAGAATATCGTCAGTGCTGACTGATGCCTTGGAAGCATCAGCTGTCGAAAGCTCAAGATTTTGACTTATTTAATGGAAAAGGGCATTTTTCCATATTGTTGTTCCTGAAAATAGGCCAGCATGCTGCACTGTAGTTTTTCAAAGAATTTGGCCTGACAAAGAAAATTGAAATAGAGAGCTTTAGCCCGAAGGTTCTTAAAAATTTTAAGCAAAGAAAAAGGAGAGTTCTTTCAATTTGGAGGTCAGCAGCTGTCAGAGGAGGAAGATGTTCTATTTATTGACTGAGATCTGGAGGTGGGCACTTTTGTTCTCTTTTTTTGGGAGCTGTATCATTCCCTTTACCCATCTTCTTGCTTATCACTATCTGTGTTTCATTGGTGTTGGATCTGAATCATCCAAAAGATTGGAGACAGAGTTAGCAAAGTTAGGAGGAGAAAAAAAGGTTTTCCATAGTTAAACCAAACTTTTCATACTTGTGTTTCATATGCAATGCATCCATCCTAGTTAATTGCCTCAAGTGCATGCTGACCCTAATGCCTGAGAAATTAATCCATAGAGCTTTTTCTCTACCATTAAGCCTCTCCCTAATATTGTCTTTTTATCGTGAGACCCTGAAAGTCTCCTCTCATGGTTCATTGAAGTGTAACTCATTAAAGAATATTAGTCTGATGGGATGAAAAAGTGACATAACAATTTCAAATGTGTATTAGGTCTCCAAATGACTGTAGGCCAGTTTTATCCTGCTCATACTTGCAAGCCCAGATCATACAGGGGAGCTGACAAGCTATCTCCAATATGAAGTGTTTCACTTTGATTCTTCAAATGAGACCTCCCAGCTACTCACTGTCATCAGCATAAATCCAATAGCCCCTCCAACTTCAGGTGGTCTTCTTCACTGTCTGTGTAAGGACATCGCAGGAAAACCACCTGTTGGCACCATTCTCTGTCTACATCATTCCCACCCTTGCTTTGTGTTGTGATTAGGATGTTCCTGTCCAGAAGACATCAGTGTAGACCACTGCTTTTTTGTACACCTACTTCAGCTGAAAGACCTTCACTCTCTAGTTCCTCCCTCTAGCCTCAAATAGTAATTCCTCAACGTAGCTTTGCAGTCAGTATGCCGTAAGAGATCCCACAAGTACTCTAACTCAGTTTATTTTAAATGCCAAACAAAGCATGCAGGCTGTTTGATTGGCAGAAGTGGTAACTCCTCTGATGTTATCTTGGAAAGTTGTATAAGAAACCTCTGCACAAAAGCGTTCTTCTCCCACCAGCTAGTATATGAAAAGCTGCCAGTGAGTTGCTGTAGCAGAGCCTGGAGTGATTCCAAGAGATGGGCAGGCAATAACCACATCCTGGGGGCAGAAGACGCAACCTGGAGCATACAGACACCTTCACAATGCTTTCGGTGCTCTCTCTCCCTCCTTTCCTTCTGCTGAACTGTATTCAGACAACGAAAAATTAACTCCATGCTAGTAGTACTTGGTGTCACTTAAAGGCAGGTGAGAAGCGGTGTACCACTTTGGGAAAGAGCTGGATTTTCACCTGAAGGTATGTGGGGTTTTACACACAGAACTCTGTGTACCTATTTGTGTGTCTAAAATCGAAGAAGAACCTTCATCCAATTCTAAGGCATCAAGCGGAGGGGTTATCTTACAAATTTGCAACACTCCAGGAAAGAGATTTGCTCTGAAGGGCATAAGATATCAGCTGAACATCCAGATACAAGTCTGAAATTCCTCACAGCAGCCTTCATGCAGACTCCCAGGGATGACGAGGGAAAAAACGGGATTTTCTTCACCAAGAGAGCATGCTATCTTATTGCAAAGTCAAAACACGGTGTGGAGCACCTGGATCAAATACTTTGGCATGGGAACAAAGCTTATTGTCTCTAGTAAGTACCATTACCATTGAACTGATTTTCACAGAATCATTCAGGTTCTCAGGTAATTAAGAATGAAAGACTGTAGGAAAAATAATTTCTCCCTGATAAATTGTGGAGTTTTTATGCATTGTGCCCCAGATGGGTGGGTTGACGATCAATAAATATATCAACCTCGTGAATATAGATTACCTCTAGAACAAGTACTTAATATTTATACAGGATGGGAGAATGGAAAAATAAGGAGGAGTAAAAATTTAAATATTGCAATGAATTGATTTCTGTAGTGGGAAAATTCTTGAAAGTTTACTCTCAGAACAGCAAGTGAGAAACGCAGAAAGTTTTTGATTGATAGAAGTGGTCCAGTCTAAACTGACCGGGAAGAAAAATTCCCTGAATGTAATTACTAGTTCCTGGCCCAACTGAAAGTAACTTTGTTACTTGTGCATTTGTATTATTCTTAATTGTGGTGAAGCTCTGCAGTCAATAGGATGAATGCTGGTTTCAAGACAAAGTATATAACAATGCCTACAGTATGTTGCTCAGAAAATGCATGACATTACCAAGGTGACTATAATTAAGTCAAATTGCAAAGAGCTGAGGAGAACTACAGAGAAATTTAAAGTGTTATCTATCCATGACTTTGAGCAAAAATTTTCTGAACTTTTTACTCATTACAAAACTTGAAGTATTTCTAAAACTGGCACTCTAGTAAATGTTGAAAATTCAGCTATTGCACTGGGTCAGCGAGATTTTTCTGTAGCCTATGCAAGAAAAGTGCAGTGCAGGAGATATTGCTAAGCATTATCAGAGTGGGGGATCCTGATGTCAAAATATTTGGAAGTGGAACTGAGCTTATTGTTTCAAGTAAGTACAAAATATAAAACTTAACTACTTCTGAAATGCTTTTCAATACAGTTAGATATTGGCTGGCATGAAGTGCTCTGATATTTTTAGTTCCCTCTAGTTTTAATCCTTCTGAATTTTTTGCAGGATTTCCCCCTCAAATAGCATTTCCATTTGCAGAACATAACGTAATTTTTTGTATTTCTGTATTGAAATAGGGGAAATACAACAGTTGTTGCAGCAGAGATGTATACTAACCCCACTATTATTTTCTTTGCAAAGATGAATTTAAATACAGCAAAGAAAGCATTTGGAGAACAGAAAGATGTTTTTGTCTCAAAGTATGCATATTCAACCTTCGTGATATTCCTAATTCATTCTGAAAGAAATGTATCCAACATTTGTGCTACTTAAATTCTTTGAAAAGCAAAACATTCTCCTTTAGGACTGTATCTGACTGTACCAAATGAAAGAGTTATCTGTGGTATGCTCAAAACAGTTTTAAGATAGGCATAGTTGACAGGCTGCTCTCTCTTTCTAGCTTTTGCAGAAACTGCTTATTATCAGTTATCACAACTATTAAGGAAGAATGCCGAATTCAAAATATTCTGTCATAATTATCAGAACTATTTTGCTTCAAGCAAACTTCAGGTGCTCTGATACTTGCCTGGGATTTGGCTCAGCTAAGCGTCTGAGATAAAAACAGTTTGCCTAATTTTGACCCACTGGTATATCTGGTTAGTGGGAGTTTTGATTCTAACTAGTGCAGGGTCTTGCTTCATGTTATGGACAGCAAAAATATTGGCTGGTGGTCTCATGTTACTCAGATCTCTGCATAATGTTCACCAGTTCTAGGTCTGATCTTATGGGGGTGTATAAGGAGCAAATTACTTCACCAATATCTGATCAAATAGATCTTCTGCTGATGATGCCTCTTTCCAGAAAGCAGAAATGGAGCCAAGGTGCTCAATCTGTACCATCCACCTACACTTTCAGAAATTAGTTGAGATGAATCCTGTCCATTTAACAATATACTTGCCCTCAAAAATCCACACACCTTTTTGTTTTTTTCTTTATTTTAGGTAAGTGATCCTTTTTTTACTTTTCTAGGGTCTAAAAATTGATTATATAGCAAATCTGATTTTCTTTAAAGAATACTATTTACCCATGTAAACACAACTGAGCTGCACTGATATTGTAAAGACTTTATTCACTGTGATTGGTTATTACAGCAAGTTCTTTGGCTCAGGTACAAAACTCATCGTGTCAGGTAAGTTGCATGTTATATTCACACAATTAATACAACTTGGAGTGGTCATAGAGATGTATTATACTGTCTCAGACTTGGCACCATCCTTGCACAGTATTCTCCTCCCCAGCTTGCCATTCCTACATTGAGCCTTGTGGTATTTGCAATGCAGCCATTTAGGATCACAAACATAACTGGAAAAGAGCTATTTTGAGCCAATTTTGATCATAGTTCTCCTAGAAACTGGTGGAAAAAGACCTGTAATAGTTTCCAGAGCCCTTGTTCTTTCCCCCAGCTGTACTGAAGGAATTAGCAGGGAATCAAGCAGCTGTGAATTAAGCATTAAAAGAGAAAACATCTTCTTAATACAGATACAAAGAGCAGTATGCAATGTTCATTGCAAAAAAAAAAAAATTTAATTAGGCTAGCAAAAATGGAATAACTTGTCTGTAATTATTTTTCACATATGCTGCACTTTGGCAGTAGAAATAAATTAGTGCCTCCAAATGCTCTTCTCATTGATTAATAACTACTTGATAGCAAAGTTATTAGGTTAATAACAAATTAATTAATTATTCAGCATTAATTATGCTGAATTACTGCTTAATAAGTTCTGAATGAAGAAATTATCCTTTTTTTACCTTTCCTGCAGAGACATTTATTTTAATGGAAGGTGGAGGACAAAAATATTTTTTTCCCACTAGATGTGCTTTAAATGCCGTAATCCTGAAGTAAACAACTACACAGAAACAGAGCAGAGGACCTACTGTTACCAAATGTTTTAAGCCTGGCTAAATACATGAACTTATATTAGTATATCAAGCAAAGATTGGTTCTAATGATTCAAGTCAGAAAGACTAAGTAAATCATACCTATAGTTCAGTGGAAATATCTGTGGCATGTTGGTTTTAGTGAAAATCTTTACCTTAATAATCAAGTAATTGCCATGCTTTTTGTATCTACAGTTTAATACATTTTCAAGCCTCACTCTAATTCTGTAGAATTTTGTCTTTATGAGGACAAGGATTCTGAGTCATTAATAGAGTAAGAGGGTTGTAGTTACTTCACACTTAAGATCATTGAGAAATTGAAAAAAACAGGACTTAGGATAAGGCTCTTTGGGAATAGCATCATTAGCTGAGACTGAATCCAAATGCTCTACATTCATGTAGCCAAATAGACTCCTATTTTTGTATGGTGGTTGTTAAACATGGTATTTTTCCAGCCAAAATCATAGAATCATAGAATGGCCTGGGTTGGAAGGGACCATAAAGATCACCTAGTTCAAACCCTGAGCCGTGGGCAGAAACACCTTTCACTAGACCAGGTTGCTCAGAGCTCCATCCAACCAGGGCTTAAACAGTACCAGAGATGGGGCATCCACAGCTTCTCTGGGCAACCTGTTCCAGTGCCTCATCACTCTCACAGTGAAGGGGTTTTTTCTACTATCTGATCTCTACCTACTCTCTTTTAGTTTGGATGCACTCCCCCTTGTCCTGTCACTACATACTGTAGTAAAACTCCCTCTCCATCTTTCTTGTGGAATCCCTTCAGGCATTTGAAGGCTGCAATTTGGTCACACGGGAGCCTTCTCTTCTCCAGCCTGAACAATCTCAATTCTCTCAGCCTTTCCTCATAGGAGAGGTGCTCTATCCCTCTAATCATCCTGGTGGTCCTCCTTTGGACTTGATCCTACAGGTCCATGTCCTTCCAGTGCTGAGGACCTCCAAGTTGGACACGGCTGGGCCCCCACTCCAGGTGGGGTCTCACCACAGTGGCTTAGAGGGACAGGATCACCTCCCTCAACCGGCTGGGCACTCTGCTTTTGATGCAGCCCAGGACACAATTTACTTTCTGGGCTGCAAGTGCACACTGTTGGCTCATGTCCAGCCCCTCATCCACCAGCACCCCCAGATCTTTCTTGGCAGGGCTGCTCTTGATCTGCTTATCCCCCAGCCTGTATTGATACTGGGCATTACCCTACCCCAGGTGCAGCACCTTACACTTGGTCTTATTAAATTTCATGAGATTCCCATGGGCCCACTTCTGGAGCTTGTCCAGGTCCCTCTGGATGGCAT
Source organism: Oxyruncus cristatus (assembly GCA_013399855.1). Lineage (NCBI taxonomy): Eukaryota > Metazoa > Chordata > Aves > Passeriformes > Cotingidae > Oxyruncus > Oxyruncus cristatus. The sequence goes on from VXAY01002312.1 coordinate 151,348, forward strand.
TCTGTCCTTCAGACAGCAGTTTCTGTAATGGAATGTACCATTGTGGGATGGTATTTGATATTTGGTTCTGGCACAAAACTCATCGTCTCCAGTAAGTGTTTCCAAAATCTTATGTTTTTAAAAGTTTTGTAACAGGAAAGCTTTGGAAAGAAGGCAGATGGATCTTTAAGGTATCTGGGAAGGCTCACCATAGGGACTACACTACATTATTACCAATTAAAATACGCAAAGTCTCTGTCAAGCAGGACAAGAATGCTGTTTAAAAGCTGAGTGTGCTGAATGCCCTCAGCTACCCCTGGTTTGAAGGGGAATAGAGGAGCTTTTTGCGTACTGGATGAAATTACTCCATTTTGTGGGATCATCCAAGTAATAAGAACTAAAATTGCAGCTTAAGAAAACAGTGACATTATTTATAAATCATATTTATAGACACTTATAAGGAAACTGTAAAGGAGTTGCATTAAGAAAATTTTTGACAGCTAATCTATAAAACATATATTTAGAACTTAAATATTTAATAACTCATTGAGTACAAACCTAACACCAGAATTTTATTTGTACAATGTTTTGCAGTCCCATTGCATTGTTATGAGAGAGAAAAGACAGATTTCAGCTTAAGAAATATCTGTTCATGCTTATATATTATTTGAAAAAGTAAGACCTATATTCCTCTTTAAACCTGCCTTTGAAAATTGTTTAACAAGGTTAAACAGCGACATTTTTGAACATTTAACTAAACCAAAAATGACAGTGAAGTTTAAAGTTCATTACTTTAAAATTCTTCAGAAAGAATCGGATAATTTGCCCAGAAAAGCCAGTGTAAACTGTCTTGTTGACTTCAACGACTTCACACATCAGCCTGAAATTACATCAAAGCCAACAGCCAATTCTACAAGTTTTTATGTTCTTTTCAGAAACGTACCTACAAGATACTTTTCTCACATGCAAATATATAGATATCTGCAAAACTTAATTCGTTCAGTTCTCCATTATCCATTTACCTGTGTATGTACATGAGACACTCCCATGCACACACACACAACTGCAGTTGTTCAAGCAATGTAGTCAGTACCTTTCCTCAGTACAGTGGTATGATTTATGTGTTTTATTTAAGCTAAGCATCTAGGGTCTTTCTGTGACAAATAGAAAGATATTGGCAATTCCAGAGGTGGAAATTATTCTATCTTAACAGAAGTCTCTAAGCAGCTGGAAGCATCTCTCTCACTTCTCTGTTTAGACTTAACAATCCAAGAGAATGATGTCAAACTAGGCAATTAGATTTTAGCCTGATGGAATTAATCAGGACAAGTTACTAAGCTTTGAGGCTTTGCAGAGTGCTACTTCATGGTCTTCTTCTGAACATATACAACTCTGGAACAAATAATAATTTTAGAAATTACTTTATTCTTCCATCCGTGGGAGAACTGATGAATAAAGAATATAAAATTAACTCCTAAGTTGATGTTAGAGAACCATAATATTGTTAGCAGTTTTACTTCTGGTATAACAGAACTCTGTCCACATCGTCATTTCAATGACAAATATCTGAAATAAAGGAAATTCTTCATAAAAGGGTTATCCTTTTGAAGGTAGAAAGGTCATCTTTGTTTTAAAACATGAAGTCTGAAATACTTCAAAAGAATCACTAAGTTGTTTTAGGGGAGACACAATGTAGAAGATTGCTCTAGAATGGCCAGATCATGTAAAGAAAGGTGAAAGCTTTTTGACAAAAATACATTTTTATATCACTATGCTTTCTCCCTGTGCACCACTCAGTCAGACCACAATGTAAACCCTGTGCATCCACTTGCTCAAAATCAGTAGCAGAGATTTACATAAGAATCTAAAGACAAAAACGGTGTAGAGAGACGAACACCTAAAATGCCTTTGCTGCCTTAAAAAAATAGTCTTAAGCAGTTCTTTTTATACAGTAAAAGTAAATTTTGAAAACTGTATCCAGTCTTCACTTGCAGTTAAGCATAGAAAAAAATGATCACCTATGAGTACTGCCCATGAAGTCACTGTAGAAGCTCACATTGAACTAAAGCAGATTCTAAAATTTACTATCCACTTAAATAATATCAAAACGTCATCTCTGTGTGGACAAAATCTGGTTGGTTTTGACTCCTCCTAATAACATAAGGCTTAATCCAGAGAGGCAAATGAAACGGAGATTACCTTCAGTTAAATTACGGAAACAGCTCATTTTTAATTTAAAATATATTCATGTGTATTCATACTTAGCATACAAAGCAAATCACCTACAACAACACTGGGATAACTTAGATATGCTGTTTAGATGTAGAAATGTTATCTAGATATAGCATATTCTTCTGCTTTAGTTTAATTTTGGTGGTTTTTTTGTTTGTTTCAGATGTGTTAATTAAATCATTTAAACTGATCTAGTATTAGAGGAATGGCATTGCCAAACTTTGGTGTCCAAGGCATTTTGTTATTTCTTTTTCCTGTCATGATAAAGATCTTCACTGACAAATACATGGAATGCCTTAAAATAAAAAGGCAATAATAAATTTTTGTTGCCCCCCACAAAAAAAAAAAAAAAAAACAAAAAACAAAACAACAACAACAACAACAAAACCAACACCAAACCAAAAAAGTAATACTGGTTTTTAAAATTTGATTAGATATAGCAGATGTTTATTAATTAGCAATGGGGACTAATACTGGGGACATAAAACTGCAAAGATTTGAAAGGCAAGTTATCTACCTTTAATATTCTGTAGACAGAATTTTCATGTACTTGTTTTTGCACAGATATTATAAAGCAATATTAAATTACTTTTACTGAATAAATGAACAAATATCTTCCAGGAAATATTACTGTTACGTAATAATTGTCAAGATCTGAGCAGATACTGCACTGACAGTAGTACTGCTTGGAAGGTTGCAGGGATGCAGGCTGTCATGTAGCCATCTGGAGTTTTCTAACTCAGTTTCAAGAGAGATTAATAGCTATTAATATATTCATCAGTATTTCAGTTTCTTGATGTTTCTCAAAAGAGCATTCACATTTGTTATGGGCATTTTAACACTTGTTAATAATGCATTTATTTTGTTGGTCTTCGGAATTTATATTTTGTGGCTGTGTATTTATTTGCTGTACACTACTATCTTTCAAATCTCTGTTTTTTTGATTTTCTTCCTTCAATAACCAATCCAGACAAAGGCAGCTCTCCACCAGCAAACTCGGAAATCCTGCAGAAAAAACACGAAAATCAGATAATGTATGTTTGTCTTATTGAGAAATTCTACCCAGAAGTTATTCGGGTAACATGGACTGATGAAGAAAAGGAGGTAACAGACAACGTAGTAAAAGGTGACGCTTGGCAGCCCACAAACGAGGATGAATACTCAATTGCCAGCTGGTTAACTGTACCAGCAGAGAACAAAGACAAGAAATATTACTGCAAATATGAGCATGAAAGCCAAAAGAATTCACTGCCAGCACAAGGTATATGCAACATGTTAAAAATTTAATTCTACGTATCATTAGAGACATCCTTTTTCTTTGCAATAAAATTAGGGAAATACTGCTTTCTACTACTGCTTCAGAAGACATCTGTGCTCCTTGGCACAGCAATAGCTAAAATACGCAACCGGAAAAATTACCAAAATTTTCCCAGGAAAAGCAACTCAGCCTTTGCTATGGTCCCCAAGTGAGCAGGCCTTTGTAACAGAAAAATGACAGTTACTGAACCTCATCAGGTGCAAACGAGCATAGCTACAAAAGGTCTGCACTGAAGCACATCAGTTACTTTCCAATTTACAGAAGTTACTGAAAATAGTAATACCTCATGGCTTACAGGTATAAGGTGCTCTGACACCCCCTGACATTAGTCACAGCTATAAAAAAAACTAATGAGTTAAAAATGAGGTTGCTGAGGATGTAGAACAAAATTTAAATATATTACTTACTCATAGTCCAGAAATAGTGAGATAATAACTATGTACAAAAATAAGATTTTGTGTTTAATTGGGGAAAGATTGATCATACAAAGCAAAATCTGAAAGACAATGCAACTTTTACTTATACTAAATGCAAATTGGTTAAATTGTGGTAATATCTAAAAGAAAAGTGATCTAAATTGATTTAAGTTAATGTTTTCTCCATACCTACTGCGGGAAAAAAAATCTCTTCTTTGAATTTAAAGAGACAGCAAAAACTCATCAAACAAAAAAATTCAGTGCGCTGGGTCTAATCTCACACCATATTTCCCAGGAGAAAAGACCCCCTGGGATAAAATTTCATGCATTTTATAGTTTCACAAAATTCCACCCCTTTTCAGATTAGTTTAATATATTTATTTTTGTCTAAAAAGGTTTTTTTTCTCCAAAAAGGGGCTTTTCTTTACTCTGATTGGCTGCAAGGTGTCCTCTGTCAAAAATTATGGATCTTCCTTTGTTCTTAGCCCAAAGGAAAAACGCCTGTGTTCAAAATTTTCCAAATGTCCCTGAAAGATTTCAATCTTAATGAACTTTATATTTCCCTTATCCCAGCCTCAAAGGAACCCTGGTACCTGAGTACCTTACAACTTCACAAAATGCCTTTAATTTTGTTTGTAATAAAAACCTCACATTTTTATTTCTCATACTACATCTGCTTAACTTACTATAAATTGATATAACTCCAATGAGTGAGAGCATAGCCATAAACAAACATCACATCTCAACCTTCAAAATATATTCTCACAAAAATATGCTTAAACCTTATTTTGATGGAAGATGTATTTAGGGATGCAATATGGATGTCTTTAAGCTCAAGTATCTATGCATACAAACAACATAATAAAGAATAAACACAAATTTGCTACTTCAAGAACAAAAAGGGTGTATTTTAGAGAAAAACCACCACCAAAATAGCAAATTCCCAATAGGGAAACCTTAGATCATACACTCTTCAATATTATTCTTTAGTGTTGAACAACCATTAACAAATGTTCCAAAGTAAATTATTCTGCATTTCTAATAACAGTAAATTGTGAAGGCAATTAGACTCCAGCTTCTTCAATAACAAGATCAGCTGGTCAAACTGACTCCAGTTTCGAATAAAAGGGAATGCTAAGGAATAGCCCAATGGACACATCCCTGAAAGGCCAAACACACATCTCCACTTATGGCAACAAATACCCAGACACTTCTCTTTGAGCATTTCTCCTCTTCAAATTCTCTCTGCAAATGAATCTTTCTTGCGAATATCTGCTTTGCACACTGATCTTAAGCATCCTTTTTTGTTATGTAGCACTAACTTCCCATCTCCTTGTTGCTCTACTGCCCCCCTATTCTCAATTAAAGAAAAGCCTAACTAGAGCATTTAAACTCCCTTTCCAGTAAATTCTACGAAGAACGCTCCTCAGGAAGGCGACTGCAGTGCAGTTTTTAATAGAGGTAATTTAATGTATTAAAATGTGGGAAAGTGGTGCATGTCATGCAAGAGATAACTAATTGCTACATATGCTCAAAACATCACAAAAATGATCTTTCAAAATAGTATAAATAGTGCTTTTAAGTCCAGGGTCTGCAACTTGAAAACACTTCGGTGCTACTCTGAACTAACTTTTGCTGTGGATTATAAGGGGATCTCCTACTTTCATTAGGTAGCTTTATTAGGAGTTTTATTAGGATGTTACAGATGCTGTTTGGGCTATTAGATTATTAGCCTGTATTAATTGCCACTTTATTAAATACCTGGAGTAGTGAAATGCTAAATGCTTCAGCTGATGCTTCATCAGCCTAGCAATTGCCCAGCACTTCAGACAAAGGAATTGTTTCTTTACCTCGAGTGGGGATTTAGAAAAAATCATGAGCACTTATGTTCAAAAAATTCAACACAAAAGGATTCAAACAAATGTGGTGCTACTAGTGATAACTGCTGGAAGCACTACAATTATGTTCTTGCCTTTGCAAGGAATAATAACCAAGTGGCATGTGCTAAGAAGCTCAGTTGGGCTTGAACTTATTAGAAGTGCAAACCTCCTCAAAGGACAGTCAGATATTGTACGTGCCACTGGTGTCAATGTAATTATGGCAGTAAACTCACTACATAGTCCCAGTTCTACCCATCTTTTAGGAGGCTGTACAACATTAACGTTAAACAATATTTTTCTGTCTTATGTTATGCTTACAGATGTTATGCTTCCAGATCACTTAACGCACAGGACAGCATATTTAGTGTACATCATCCTCCTTCTGAAGAGCAACATGTACTATCTTATCATACTCTTCTTCATCTATAGAATGTGGGCTCCAACCAAGCAACAAGAAAAGAAGGCATAAATGCTTGTTTAAGAAAAGGTTACAAATTGATTGTGGATCTACTTTGCTTACGTATATAGACTCCCCTGCTCTGTATTAGATGTAAGACCCAAAAAAAAAAAAATCCCCAAATAATTTTCTGGCGTTAGTGTATAGTGCTCTTTTGCTTTATTGCTACTGTTTTTATATCAGTCTGGTTTTCCTAATTTTTTCTGAATATCAAACAAGGATAGGCAATAGCAGTAATGGCTTTTAATCCAAAATCCATATTGCAAAATGAAGAAGGTACTCAGATTGAAAGTAGTTATGCCAACAGAAGAGTAGGGGTGTAATGGTACTTTTGATGTATAAAGCACAGACAGGTTTTGTCATCGCACTTAAGGCTTAATTAGGAGCATTCCTGTGCAGTAAATTCACAGATTTTTTTTCATTTTTCCTTTCGACAATTTGTTGCCACTCTCATTTATCCAACAAATGAGGACTTAATTATTCTGAAGTGATGAGTGCTTTAAGAGACAATTAAACATAATTTTTAAAAGTGAACATAGGAGTTTTGAATAAAGAAGTCAAATGAGAATAAAAGTAATTATAAGATGTGTGCATGCAGAAAATTAAGAAATCCACCAGCACTGTGACACAGTCTGAAAATCTGCACATTGTGTTTTTAAAGAAAGAAACCAATTGTAATTATCATGTACATCACCTTGTTTAAAGACACCGTTTTAAATTGAGCAAAATCTCAAATCTGAAGCTTTGATAGAGAAAGTATTTTCCCAAAAGAAGAAAAATTCTCAGATGCTAGACTTTGAACTCTTAATCTCCAGGTTCCACAAATCAGTTCCTTTCAAGTTTATGTGGAAAAATAGGAATTAGACATACTGGGATAAAGCACTTGCTCGGTTTTAGGCAAAACACTGTCATATGTTTGCAGGTAAGTGCTTGCAGCATTTACACTCACTGTATCTTTAATGATAAGGGCAATAAAAGCTTTACTCCAGCTGCTGTTGTGAGGTCTGTGTTTGTTCTCCAGCATTTCCACAGCCTGTATAAAGATGCCTAGAAAACCTGATTCATTTTTCTGTTCACGTAAATTTCTCAGGAAATCAAAAATCCTTAAAACACTAGTTTTCTGCTTCTCAGTTAAACAGGCACACTTTTACAGAGAACAATAAAAGCTAGTCTGTTACATTTTTTCTGTTGCCAAACAGAAAGCTAAGCTTTGTAAAACGGAGCTAAGCCAAGCCAGGGGGAAATGTTACAAAAGGACTGCCTGCCTACTAGGGCTTATGCCATCTCCATCACAAGGGAATGAAAGTATGTCAGGCTCAGTTCTAACAACCACAGCTATTTTGCTAATGGCATGTCTTACAAGTTATTTTACAAGCTGCATATTGAAACCAGAACAACTAATTACTGCCTTAAATGTCATGTTACTCTTCAATGCAAAGAAAGATGTGATATCTATCTTCAGTCAAACTCTGTTTGAGAAATGGCTGGGATTCCATGCTATTATTTATTAAGGTTTGGTTCTGGTCAGAGCAAAACAGAACAGCTACAAAGGCATTTTAGGGATGCATTTACTATAGATTTTAGTAGCACCTGGATATTACATGGATCTTCTCTACCTTTATGCCTGCTAGAGAAATGCTTGATTGAATAAATGGACCCAAATCTCTCTCACTGAAATTATTCCCAAATCCACTTTTTGGGTCTCCTAAACAAAACTGAAAGATGTCATCCATGCAGTGTAGGAAAACAGAGAGAAAACAGAGCTTTTTAGCTTTTTTCACAAGTAAAACCCTTGCCTACACATAACTCTAAACCATGCTGACATAGCTATCACCTCACAGTTTCTGGGGTTTTTTTTAAATGCTTGGCTGCAAGAATTTACATCTTGCAACAGCTCACATGTCCCTGAAGTTTATTTATAGAAGTGTTTACTGTTCATACTAAGTTTTTAATTCTTGTTTATTTAGCCCAAATAAGAGGACAAGTGGATTTTTAAGGCTTTTGGGTACTGGGGCGTTTGTTTGCAGGAAGGTTTGGTTATTTAGTGGAAAAACCGTATAAACTGAACCAGTCACAACTGGCTCTGAAGGAGGTGGGCTGCGATGAGAGTGGGTGATTAGCTGAGGACAGTTAGACCACAGCCGTCCTGCCCTCTACCACAGTATGCTTCTAAACCATTTCCTTCCAATGCAAATAAAAAGTTAGAAAAACCACATGCCTGTTATGAGTAAATATCACTGTGAAACTCACTGCTTGCTACGCATGTTGGTCTAACTGCATGCTCGTGATACATAGGGACTATTGCTGCCACGATAACACGGCTGCTATGGGCTGTCTGCAGGACTTGCAGTCTTATTTATCGTGAGTGCACAACAGAGGTAGATGTTTTCTATTAAGTGTAAACTTCTGTTGTTGGGACTTTATCACTGAAAGACATGTCTTCTCAAATATATATCTTACCACAACCGATTTTCAGTGATTTGAAGCTTCTACAAGTATGAGCACTACTACAGCTGCTCTACTGCTACAGAGTCGCAGATTTAATGCACATACTACAAAAATGGTTACAGGCAATGTGGTGCTTCTAATGAAAAGAAGATAGAACAGGATCAACCTTTGCCATGAAAGTACAAAGACCTAATTAGCACAAATGAATTTATTTGTGTAAAGGGATTTGCAACATATTCTTTATCTTACTAGAAAAATTTTCTGTCCTATACAACTTACACATGCTTGAGAATAATGACTTCTCAACTATCAAAACAACCTACAACAGGTGATATGGAAACCTTCCATGGATTCCTCTCACAGGTAGCTGTAAATGAGAAAGATCTCCATAAGGATGATCACAATCTGCCAACTGCTAACTTATACTGATACTGGGTACTAACACTAATAAATTTTAAAAGAAATTTAAAAAGACTATTCAGTTTGAGATTTTGAAACAGAGCATCAACATAGATCTTAGAAAGTAATGAGGAAATAAAAAATCTCAGAGGAACAGTTTGATTAATTGTTCCTCTGCACCTATAGATAGTTACAGGGAAATATATCACATAATAATTAACAATAATTGACAAATTTTACCTAATTAGTCTAAATGATCATTAAATATAGTTTCACCATAGGTAAGTTTTACTTTATTGTATTACCAGTCTCCTGATAAGGTACACAAGAACACACTTTCCAGTAATTACCTAGTTTCTGAGATTAACCTCAGGAACTACTGAATACATTTTGGACAAATACTTTTATACCACTTGGGAGGTGACCTAATACACATATGTCAAGAAGATAAATCTTTGTGACATACACAGCATATGGAAGCAATTCTCTTGGTTTTCTAATTAATAAACTCTCCTAGCAGCTCCACTAGCAAATCCCAGAAACTTCTCCCAGAGATTTTCTTTTACAGAAGTCTGGATGAATGAAGGTGAGATTCAACACATAGTGAAAATGGGGTGTCAAAAGGAAAGGTCACCCTCTATTCCAAACAAGCACTAGATTTCAAATCAGGAGCTTCGGCTTCTAAAGAAGATTTCATTCCTACTGCTGTTGGAGCTTTGCCATTTTTGGCAAAGTGAATACAAGGGGCAAAATAATTCTGAATATAAATGAAGTGATTCCCAAAATGAGGAAATTATCTCTCATATGCAACCAAAGCTCAGTACAGAAAGATACAGGTCTCTGCTGTGACAAAGTGCTCAAAAGGCCCTGCAAACAAAGCTTAGGTGATCACAGAGCTGTGTGCCCAGAAACAGCTCCTCAGGAGGCACTGCTATGCACAAAGGTGACTTGATGGATTAGTAACTTCAGAGAGACTTTTCCTTTCCTGGAATAGCATAACTACCAACAATTTTGAGGCTCGAATTCTACTGTAAAATAACAGTAGAAATAAACTTTCCCGACTGATTTTGAACATGCTACTAGCAGAACGATTGCTCAGCAACCAAGACTTCATATCTAGTCCCTTCACATTTAACATGAAGTCTCTAACCATTTCATATACTTTAATGTACCCATAAAGGCTGCATAAACCTACACTATTTACTTGACAGCTGTGACAGACTAACAGAAAGAAAGTACACAAGCTGTTACTGAGGCTCAAGCAGCAGCTTGCTGAGATGTAAGCAATGCTGGTCACAGGCCCCTCGCCACTACTTGCAATATGAGTCATGATACCTGAATGCACATACAATATTAACCTGGTTAACTGTGAGGGACAACAGCTTGTTCAAATCATGTGTGTGGAGAGGGAGGAAAAGGAACAGAAAACTGTGAGGGACAACAGCTTGTTCAAATCATGTGTGTGGAGAGGGAGGAAAAGGAACAGAAGGAGGGAGAATCAGAAATATCATCCATTTCTACCTTCAAATACAATCACAGATGTAGGGACAAAAGGAAAACATTTCCAAAGTGAGCATACAGTTTTCAAAACTTTCTGAATCTTTGACTTCTATACCCACAGTAAAAGGCTGGACCTCCTCTTAAAAATGTTAACAGCTTATGTTCTGCAGTTTCAATTTGGTTTTTTTGGTGAAAGCACTCTGTTTCCACCAGCCAGCCTTATTACACCAGATATCAAAACAAGATCACTGCTTATTTTTAACTAAAATAAATATTTTTCCTTTTGAGTCATTAGTATGTTTTCAGTCCACAGTATTCCCAGAAAACATACCACTGCATAAGGTTTCAAGAATCTCCATGCAGGAAAAACTGATAGTACGTGGAGCCCCAGCAGCCTGCCTGGTAAGCAGGTTATTTCATTCAAGACCTATATTACTGTAATCTAAGTTTTCCCCCTTCTATTTCCTGTGTCAAAAACAGACCGTAATTCGCAGTGTGCTGGTACTGCACGGCGATATACTCTTCATTGTCCTGATGCCTCATCGCCCCTAGACGGAGCTGTAAGTCCCTCACACCAAGACATTGCAAGGTTTCTCACTGTTTTATCAAGTTCTAACTCCTCCTGAAAAAGCTTTTAATATCTGTATTAAATATGCTCCAGTTACTAGTAGGTACAGAGCATTCCTGCTCATCTTCACATAAGTTTGCAAAATAAACGGAAGCAAGCTCCTCAATGCAAGGAAAAACACACAGAATATGCACACGAGCGTAGAAAGGCCGTGAAAGATTACAAGTGCTTTCTGCCCAGGGCTAGCTATCCTGCTTCTGCAGGCCTCTACTTCTTAGGCAAAAACTCTACTTCCTTCAGAAAGCTTTGGGAAAGGCCGATGCTGAGCTCTGACACACTCCTCCAGTCAAGCTTAAGGGCAAAGCACCAGACAGACAGCACTTCTATTCTGAACATGCTTTCCAATTCAAAGTTCTGGAAAGAATAAAAATCCCTCTTTCAGCAAAGGGTCTTCTCTTCAGAGGAGGGGCAGGGACAGTGAGCTCAGCTCATCGTCCTCCTGGCTTGCAGGTGGCCATCAAATCTGTCCTGGGATCACATCTCAGAGTGGGCCAAGCTTGTGAGTGACTGGTGTCAGCAGGAGAGCCCAGGGCATGACGGGGGGGGGGGAATAAGCTGAGGACCAGCAGGGGGGAAGCCAGAACACTGCTGGGGGAATGGTTGTGGGAGTCACCGGGGGCTGTGGAGCATCCTGGGCCGGGGAATGCCCAGCACCGGTGGGGCCAGGAAGGGGGGCAGCAGAGCATACCCGGGGTGGGGGGCATTGGACTCCCAGTGCAGCATCACCCCCACAGCCCAACAGTGTCCGTGTGCTCCTAGAACATGTGCTGCTCCTCAGGGTGTCCTCTTATGGTTTCCACATCATCATCGTCCAGCTCCTGGACTGATTCAAGCTCCCCCACAGCTTTGCACTGGTGATAGTGTCCGGAGCACTCTCAGGACTTCTACAACGTCTGGAGGAGCACAGATTCCTGATGGAGAAGATGGCACAGGAGCTGTTCCACCAGGTGCTGGAGGCTGTGCAGCACTGCACCAGCCACAGGCTTCTGCACCACAACATCAGGGCTGAGAACATCATCCACTGATGGACTTTGGTTGTGGCATGTACCTAAAGGACATGTTGTATGCCCAGGTGAGCTCACACCCAGGGCCTGGCTGGGAACCAGATGCTTTCCCTTTTGCTGGTGGTGGGGAGGGGGGGAGTAATTCTTCAGCTGGTGGCCAACTTGTTTTTTTTTTGTGGAGGGTGGTGGGTATGGATTTTGTGCAACAGGAGACGGCGGGGACTGGTGGCGGGGGAGCCAGTCCGACAAAAACAACCAACCTGTGGAAAGTAGCTGAGAGGGGGTTGAAAAACCCATGTGCTGGCCTTTCATTTGCAGGTGCGGGAGAGCTTGGGTGGCTCTACTCCCCTCTCCTGCCTTGGCCTATGGTATTTTTCGTGACCAATGTGGGGGTGAGAGTGGGATAAAAGCAGGGGTTTCCCTACTTGTGCATGGGTGTTTTTCTTGCACCTAGTGGTTGGGCCTTCCCAGGGCCCCCTCTGCACTCTTCCAGCAGCAGGGGCTTTCCTTTACAACCCAAAGTTTGTCAACAACAGTCAGGTGCTTGAGAGAAGGCAGCAGGTCACACCATGGGCCACCGGTGCAGTCCCTGGATGCCCAGGCAATGGTAGTACCTGCCTGATGAGCTCTGCCTATGTCCTAATGGAAAAAAGGGTGTACAGCCCACTGGGGTGGATCCCCTTCCACTGCTGCCATGGCCAGCCAGTGACAATCTGGTCCCTGGGCATCCTGCTTAACAACATGGTCTGCAGATTCCATCCCTTCAACAGAGGACATCATCCTGGGCCAGCTTTTGTTCCTGCTGTGGTTGTCTTGAGTTCCCAGCTTTGCAGAATGGAAGGAGTAACAGTGCTGGGAGATTGCAGGTGGCACATGAGCATCCCACTCTTGCAGCTGATAAGGTTGATCTGCCATGGTTAACTGGAGGAGATGGCACACATCCTGCCATCCTGCTCTCCTCCAAACCAGAGAATCAGCTGGGAGGTTTGGGTGCAGCTCTGAGCATACCCAGCGTGTCCTAGGCACTGCAGACCTTGTGAATCCGAGAAATCCGGTAAAAGAACCACTCAGAAGCTTTTGGTCTTTTGAGCAGCAAGGTATTTATTTGTCGACATTGGGAGCAAGCGTGGTTGGCACCACAAAGCTCTTGCTCGAAGGTAGCAGTACAAAACAGGGCCAGCACTTCATCAGATGATGTTTATCCATGCACTCCTCAGACAGGGCATTGTTGGAAGACCTTTTCAACCATTCTTGGCTGTAGGAAGTTCCCCTGCCCTAGGAGATGGAAGAGATTCATCCCCCTGCACAGTAGGATCCAGAAGCCCGGCCAGTAAGAGCTTGACACACCTCATGGCACTAAGAAGCCAAGAAAACCAGACTGTTTCCCTGTGACCGAAGCACAGAGTAGGGATCACAGCTGATGAGATGCTTCTGACAGTGCTGGGGGAGGTTGAGGAAAAAGTGGCTAAGTGCTCTCCATCGTATTTGAGAAGTCATGGCAGTCCAGTGAAGTTCCCACAGACAGGAAAAGAGGAGACAACCCCCCAGCAGCCAAGGCATTGAGGTCTGTCTGCAACCTTGGGCACAACTGTGGCATCCTGCAGCATGACAGCTGCAGCTGGAGAACATCATCTTCACCTTGGCCACTGGCAGGGCAAAGCTGCTGGACTTCGGTTGCGGCACCTTCTTTGAGGACACCCTCTATTCCCAGATGAAATCAAGGTAAGTCCACTCCTGGTGTGGGGGGGCATGCTCCTGGTCCCAGGCATTGCAGGGCCCTCCCGGGCCGGACACTGGAGGTTCCCTGCTTTGCTGTGGTGGGGCAGGATTAATTTTTCAGCCAGCTGCCAAGTTGATTTTTGGCAGGGGAGGGTGTGGATGTTGACGAAGTGGAGCTGGCTTCTGGCCTTGGTGACAGCTTCTGCCACTCACCCTGGCATGGGCTGGGGAAGGGGGAGACAGCCTGACAAAAACATCCACCCGTGGGGGTAGCAGAAGCGTGAGTTCTGAATCTGTGTGCCAGCCAGTTTGCTTTGGAGGCTCTCAAGGAAGGGCTGAGGCTGGGGGAGGGAAAGGCAGGGTTTTTCCCCACCTGTGGGAAGGTTTATTCCTTGTATGTGGAGGTTGAGCCTTCCCCAGGCCTGTGATAGAGTAATAATATTTTATCTTTTTTCTAGGTTTTGTTTTTAATTTACTTTCATGCACTTGATATTTGTTTTCTAAAGGATGATTCTACCTGGTGCCCAGACTGGATTGGGAAGTGCTGAGACTGTGTGCAGAGTAGGCCCACTACCAGTGCTACCCTGGCCACGGTTTGCAGGTACATCCCCTTCAAGGCTGACGAGGACATCATCAGAGATTAGTTCCTCTTCTGGCAACGGGTCTCTCAATGTGGGTACCTTGGCTTCACAGTATGGGTGGGATAATGGGTTTTGGAAGATGGCAGTGGGTACACAGGCACCCTGCTCTTGCAGCAGCTGAGGAGGCTGATCTCCCACGGTGAGCTGCAGGAGGTGGCACAAGACCTACCATCCTGCTCTCCAGAACGGAGAATAGATTGGGAGGTTTGGGTGCCAGCTCTGAGCACATGCCCTGTGGCCTGGGTGGGACAGGGTGGACAGAAGACTTCTTCAACTGACCATCAGTTTCTGGTTTCTCTCCCCAGGGTGCCAGCACAATGGAACAGCCTATGAATAAGTTAACTTTAGACCTCATTTCTACTAACTTGTGCCTTTTTGCAGGCACTACCTTGGTATAACATTCCATGCAAGAGGCACTAACAATTGTCCCTGTCCCCTTGCAAGCATATCTGAAATTATCTGGGTAAGATAATAATTAAACCCAACTAACTTACACTTTTTTTCTCAACCAAACACTAAAAACTCTAAGAATTTATTTTAAAAAAAACCCCAACACTACAAATCTTGATTTTTAGAAAGAATGTACCTGTGCTCCAGAAATAGTTTTGAAGTATATTGGTAACTTTGTGTTAGTAACTCCTTATCTGACTGTCACAGTTACATGACACTGTGCCACAATTATGGCACACAGTTTTCCCTGTGCCATAAAATGGGGTGGTTTAGAGGAAGCAAACGAGAAGATATGTCCCCTACCACATGACATATAAGGTTTTAGCAGGTTTGTATATATCAAAACACTGAAACTCCCCCAAAGGTTGCATTTATCTTCAGAATACATACCATTAAGAACAACTAATCCAGACCCTGAGAGTTTCTACTGAATAAAGTACACAACAAAAAGCAAAGAGTTAACAGCAATGATTTCTGTGATCACCAAACTGTCTCCTACATAATAAGCAGGCCTAAGTAGATCTGCTGCTTTACAAGAAGGTCTCTCAACAGGGAAGGAATTTTATTTTCCAGAAAGCTTCAGTTTTGCACTGTCAATATGTTCTTTGAAAAGCAGCTCTGGTCAAGCAGAGGTACTAACCCTCTGGATTGCAAAGGTCCCAAAACCTGCCTTGCTTCGAGAAATACTCCAAAAGGGTAGCAATTTACTACAGGAAAGCACCTGATACAAGTCCGAAAGAATGACTCCCCTCAGACCAAAAGCTGGACTGCTGACCTCAAGAAAAGCTCAACACAGGGACAGTGCCACTCCAAACACTTTAGAATTGCCACTGCAGGTGCTACCAATTTCCTAAGTGTGCTGTGTCAGCTTGAACTGTGGAAGTTCACATAGTGTTCGCTGTCCATAGGGAGTAGGTTACAGACAAAATCCACACCATTCCAAAAAGCACCTCCTTCCTTGTACTGTCCCTCTCTTCCATGGCAGTATTGTTAAACAGTAGCAGACTAGGTTAAGAAACAAAAAATAAATTCAAACCCACTATTTCAAAGTCAAAAAGATACTTCTTAAGAATATGGATATCAGATTTTAATATTCTACAAATATTTTACTCTGTCCTATTGGTATCTGGGTATTCAAAAGAAAAACACAGAACATCTGGTTTTGGTCAGTAAAGTGTCCATTTAATAAATTCCTTAGCCACATTTCCCACCCCCTTCCTCCCACCATAAAATTTCAATTCACACTTAAGCAGCTGACATATAATTTGATGGTGTACAACATAAGCTTTTAAATCTGCACTCTTAATAATAAGAGTATTAGGGGCTAGTATTTGACAAAATTACTTATAAGTCAGATGTGCCCATGCAAAAAAAGCAGATTTTTATATACAGTCCCTATTTTTTCTTACAAATTTAAATATTTTACAAAAATGTATTTTCAAGATGTATAAAGTTTAGTGAATACCCCAAATGTATCTTAAAATAAAATGCTATCTGTTTTCAAAGGCTATTTCAACAATGAAGTCTAAATTGCACCAGATAAAAGGCACTTGTGCTGTGTGATGTCTTAAGCAAATACATGTTAGTTTTGTAGTACAGTAATACAGTGTCTTCTTGAATTCATGCAGCTGTCTCTGAGCATCAAGCATCATTAAAGCAGCCAAAAGAGACCGTGAGTAAACTTGATTCCACAGTTGTAAAAACATTTTCTATCGCTAAGTCGAACGTACAGCATTGTGCTCCATCTTTGCATCTAGAATCAAATGCTACTGAAAAATTGCTGTAATTCACATGGGAATTCAAACTACATTTCTTTCTCTCATAAGTTACAAAAAGTATGTCATTTAATTATGAAACTAAACCATCAGTGAACAGCTCAGTGTTTAAATAGTTTGTGCCAATGGAAGTCTGTATTTATAAACAACCTAGGGGCTAGTTTTCAAGGAGCAGTGCATTGTATTTGCAATTTCCACCTCACTGTTGAGATAAAAGCGCAGTCCTATTTGCCTTCATCTTCTCCAGCCTTTTCATTAAATGGCTATTGGTCATCTCCATCTCTTCTATCTTATCCAGTGCTGTTCTTAACTACAAAATGAAAACAAAAATTATGATTGCTGTAGTTTATTTGGACTTTCTGCTGTTCTCAAACTTTGCAAGAGGAAATTATGTCAGGAAAACAAGCATTATACACTTTATAAGAATGCGACAGAAGTTAAGACATAACGGTTTTGTTACTGCAGGCAGATGAACCAGAACTCAACTGTTAAAAATAATTGTGAAGCAACTGCAACATGAAACATGTATTCATTCCAAAAGAACTAGGTGTCTGCAACTTCCCATTAAATGAAAGTAATTTACCTAGAACAAGATAAAGTCCTCTTTACCATTATTACTTGCATACAGATATGTATTCCCATAGGTGGCAGGCATCACACTAGTCATGCAGCAGCTCTTAAGCAAGTATGATTAACAACTCAGTTAAATACAGCTTCTTCCCAGTATCCTGTGAGGTGCATGCTAGATAATTCACAGGCTGTCACTTGACATAGGGATCATTCATCTCCCCAGTAATTTTTGTAGAAGGATTACTTTAAAATATTACTAGTTATCAGATTTAGAAAAAAATACAACTCAGATCCTTCCTTTCAAGAAAGAACAGCATTGATTAGTATTATTTTTATGTGCTACAGTTGTCTTCTGAATGCAACACAGAGACTTGAAGGTCATCTCAAAAACACTTAAAAGCTGCAACCAAAGATTACAAAAAAACAGAGCTCAGAGGCAAAAGATGGAGCAGTTCAAGACTGAAAGGAGCATACAGCAGAAAAGGAAATCAAGTCAGTTACCTCTCGCTGAAGCTTCCTCTTTTCAGCTTTGAGTTCGTCTTCTACTTTTTCTGCATTTTCTGCTGCATTTTTATACCTTGCAACCTGCCCCTCAAGTCGTCCAATCTGCAAATATAAACAAGACAGGAATGATTATTCCTGTGTTCCACCTGGAGCTTGCCTGCCACCAGCTGTTCCTCCCAAGACACAGCTGAGAAGACGCAGAAGATTAAAAAACTAAGCAGAGTTGGAACAAGAATAATAAGGAATCGGGAAATGCGTGGATTAAAACCAAAAGCTGAAAGGCTGAAAGCCAGAAACCATACAGGAAGGTGCAAAGTAGAAAGGAGACTGAACTGTTATCAGGACACAATGAAAAAGGTCTTGAGCCCAAGCACAAAGTTCAGCAGTAAGGACGGAGCTTGAGACAAATGCTGATTGCAATCTGCAGGTGTTAAAACCCACTCACTGAAATGTTCTATTTACAGCTCCCTGCTACCCCCAAATCCACATGACAGGGTAGTAGCCTGGATCTGTGTAAAATGGAAAAGCTATGCATCTGTGATTCAAATTATAATCCTTTATGTGATTTGTCGTAATAATTTGGAGTTAATTTCCTAAAACACAGAAGTATGGCAGAACATACAGAGGAACTGAAGCTACTAGTTCAAAAAAATCAATTTATGTAACTTAATTACTTGAAAGAAAGTTGTAAATACTATGTAAGGTACATAATTTACTCTGTGAAATTCAAGAGGTTGTTTTCATACATGTGTCTCACACTTCATAATTTTAAGTCAATAACATGGTACTATAGTTCAGTATCTCTGTAGATTTTCTCTTATAGTTAGACTGTGCACAAGTACTGAATTGCAGGAACTATGAAAAAAATGTAGTGCCCTTCTGTGCAAACTCAGGATCAAACAACAAATCAAATGATGAAATATGTTTTCATAGTTTTTGTTGAAAAAAGTACTGTCAAAGTGTGCTGATTAAGTATAATAATAACATACATGAAGAAAGTCACACTTACATTTTGTTCCAAAGTAGTTATATCTTGTTCAGCTTTTGAAAGCTTAAATTTGTATTCACTAATTTGTCTGTTGGCATCTCCTAGACAAAAATTGACATAATTATGACAGTCAAAGCAACTCTCCAAACTAGCAGATTCCCTTTTAATTAAAAATCATTAATAAGACCATTTTATTCAGAAGCCTGTATACAGGATTGTAAAGAGGTAAGTGTTCTTTCAGAAATCTTCAAGAGTATGGAAAAGAAATCATTTTCCTGTTAGAGAACGCAACTGTTTCTGTAAGAGTGTGCACTAAATTTCAGATGTACTGATGAGATACACACCTTTTAAAACACACAGCAAATTCATTCCTTAAAAAAGAGAATCAACACAATAATCAACACACTCTGTAAAATGATGAGACCACAACAGCAAATACCAAACAAATACCAACAGCATTTACCTTAGACATCTGTAATAACATTCGAATCACAAGGAGCACAAAGTGTGAACCTGAGTGACAAACTCCAAGACTCTTTGCAAATTATTTTGGTGTTACATCTGAGCCCTGACATTGCCAGTACTTTGTTTATGTTCATTGACACAAACATATTAAATGACAGTCTGTCAAACACGTAAAGGTTTCAGCTGAAGAAACAGCTTGAAATGCAAAATAGCTTAGTGCTTCTATGAAGCAACACTGAACATAGTGTTAAATAATTTTTCATGTTTTGCTTCAAGACTATAGTCTTCTAGATTAAGTTTCTGTATCAAAGGTTCTACAAATAAATTAGGTAGAATATATTTTAAAAATCTCAGGTGAAATTCTACTGTCTAAAAATGGAAATTATTCAAGTGGTGTGGCACCCACTCTAGGCAAGGTTATCAACTGAAAAATAACTCCCTAGAATGTAGTTATTCAACACTGAAAGAGGTACACTTTTAAGATATTCTGCAGTGAAAAATTCCATGTAAGGACATATACCAACAAAAACCTATCTGCTCAACAATATATTAATTCACAATACTACTACTGCACAACAAAAAGAGTCAGAAGGTCTGTTTCCTCTCTGCAGGAAGAATAACTTTGAACAGTAACCATATACCTACTTTGCAATTCAATGAGCTGCAAGTCAGAACCATTCTCTAAGCCTATAATATCTGGATTCGTGCCATCACTTTTAGAATACTTCTGTCGTTCTTCTTCTAACTGCATCTTCAGTTTTCTAACCTGAAAAAGGAAGTGTTCTTTTGTGAAAAGGAGACTCCCAGAAGTTCAGTAGTTGTGTATCTAAATGTTCAATGGTAAAAAGGCAAAGCAGTCCTGAGATGCCACTGGCTGAGAAGCTTCTGCGAGCAAAAGTAGCAGAGCCATGCAGGAGAGGAAAGGAAGCCAGTCTCTTGAGGCGTGTGGCTGCAGCCCCTCATCCCCATCACTGGGGAATTCCCCTCTGCCTATCAATGCACAACCCAAACCCAACATTTGATCAGTGCTGCAGGGATGTCTGCACAGTGCAGGAGCATCCAGTAACTTACAGAGCTCACTTTTCAGAGGAGTAGATGGTATTAAACTCCATTTATGGATTTCTTCTACTGCATAGCTTTTCCATTCTAAACATGCATTAAAAGCTTGAACAATAAATATCCTGGTGACTGTACAGAGACCTCCAAAAATTCACTGCTTTTTTTGGAGGTCCTGTCTCATACTCCACCTAGAAACAACGGTCCTAGGCAAGTCTGTAGTGCACATTAGTTTTAAACAGTTCCATTTCATGCTACAGCAGCTGTCTTGTGATTTTTGCACTAGTCAGGGAACATAGATTTCTCAGCTATGTCCACTGTGTACAGAGTTTATTAAAGAAGTGGGAGCTACCTTTTTGACACTCTTATAAAAATACTGCCCTACAGATTTGGCAGTATGGAAGTTATACTTGGAAAACTCCCATTCATGATACAAATCAAATACATGATCGTTGATTTTTACTATTATATAGTGAAAAATATGCACTACATATTTATGTATTTGTATTTAATACTGTAATTTATTAACATTCCAAACCAAACATCTATACTATACTTAAGGTACATTAACTGCAAAAAAAAATGTTCACAATACCAGTTCAAATTTGCAATGTCTTCAACTAGAAGCACCAACACTATGGTATTCCTAACAACTGCTCAATGGCTATATATTTTCTTGAGCCCTCTCATCTTAATACTGAACTGTATTAAAATACATTAATAACATGAATTTTCTATTTGTGTAACTAAAGTGATCAATGAATAGTATCACTTAGCAATTTTGAAGAAAGTGCCACTTGAGCTTACGAGAATGTAATTTTACTGATTTTAGTATTTCCACATAAGACAAAAAAGCTTTAAGTACATGCACTAATAGCAGAGTCAGCAGCAAGTTAGATTTCAGCTAACCAGTTACTGAAATTAGGTTTCTTTAACAACCAAGATCAAAGTCATACGGATAAGGACACTAGTGAGAGGAGCTGCTAATTCCTGGTAGCCAATGAGGTAAGAAGTTGAGTATTTTATTTTGCTTGATTGCCTACGTATTTGATTAAGCACTTTTGGTGCTTAATATGTGTTTATTACAAATATATTATTAGTCTGCAAAAGGATACACAAAAGTCTATTTTTGAAATGAATAGTTTATTTTACCTGGGACAATAATTCCTCCTTTTCTCCAACCAGTTTTTGTAGCCTGATATCTAAAAACCAAAGAACCCAATTAAAAATCAGAAAAAACTAATGATAAGAACATGTTTTTCATAACTTTTTGTTCTATTTCAAATAAAATGCTCTTCAAAGCTAATAGCACTGGTACCATAAAACTTTGATATCTCATTAATAACCTTCAGTTAGTAAAAATGGAAAAACATTTCATTCACGTTGTTTATTAGTATAACAATTCTAAAAGCAAGACCTCCGGGTTTAGTTAATCTTCAAAGTAAATTAAAAACTGAGGATATTTTTTAATACTAAAACTAATAATAAAACATATTGTCCCAATATCTAGAACAGCCATTTCCAACAAAAGTTGCTTCTGATTTTATACTCTTTTTCCTGTCTCATTCAGAGATTGCTGTCTCTTCAGAGAAGCCAGTAAGCTTCCCCATATGTTTAGAAAGTTGGTAAAAAGCATTCTCAAACCACAAAAAAATTACTTGGGAGAGGACCCCCAGGAATGTGGGAATATCTCTAATTAGTCAATAGATCAGTTATGGCTACAAAACCGTCTGTCAAGCAACACCATGCTAAGATTAGAGCAGCTCCCTTAGAAATTGTAACTTTGACAGAAACAAAGCATAATGACATTTGTATTTCCCTATGAGGACCCAGAGCAGAAATATGTATCAAGACTAATTTTGGTCAATACAAAAATACATAACTATTATCTATTATGCACAAATACATTGCAAGTATATAGAGATGTTAAAAGAGTTTTACAGTGACTATGCATACAACAACTTGTTCAACCTAAGGATAAAAGCAAGTTAATTACCCCCCAGTATGTACCTTTCTGTTGTCCCTGTCATTTTTTGAATGTTTTTAACACTTGTTTTTCTAATGAATGTGATGGAAGACTGCACTTGCTGTTGTTTCACTGATTATACATAGTTGTAAAGAATATTTTTCATGAAACACAATAGAAAACATATGAACACAAAAGACTACACTTTTAGGCAAGATGTTTTCTGACAGCAATAAAACAGGAACTGGACCAAGAGAAGTAATCCATTTCAAACATACAAGCACATATTATTTTTTCTTTCTCAAAATGTAACACTGTCTTTTTATTTAGTGTAAGCAAAAAACTAAAATAAATCAACCTTGAAAGTTGTGTAAGTATATATTACAGAAGCATCACAGGTATCTTTCCGCAGCTGTAAATCCTGTGAACAGGAGGGAAACAAAGACCTCTAACACTCCATAAAGTATGTTAGGATATTTTTACCTAGTGGTCCTTCTCCTGCAGATTCCAAGACTTGAGCAGCTTCTTGTGATACAACTGTTATTGCACCAACCACTGATTCATGGTTTACATCACCATTTGGTGTGCCATCTGGAATTATAACTAATCCATGTTTCTAAAAATACAAAAGAAGGAAAAAAAACCTACTCATACAAGAAAAATGATAAAATATAAATCAACAGAAAGGTTTTTTAAGAGCTCTTGAAGTTAATTGAAACAACTACAATGAAATGGACCATTTATTCTACCCTAAGGTCAGGTTTTCAGACCCCACAAGAATAGTAACGATTCTTCCTCTTTTTCACTGACCTTCATTTCACACCCTATTCTTGGATTTCTGTTACTGTAAAGTAACTACTACCAACATACCTCTCCTCTCTTCATTGTTTCCTTCAGGTCAGCCAACTCCTCTCTGAGCTCATCTCGCTCATTCTTAATGCAGTCAAAGTAATCTTTCTGTCTTTCTAGGGCCTGGGCTCAGGCAGATAGCAAGAAAAAGAATGGCACAGAGAAAAAGCATATGACAGACAGCAGAGAGATTTTCTACAAGCAAATACAAAGAGCTCAATGAAAATAAAGAAATTAAAAGGGCTTTCAAAATAGATATTAACATATATCTCTGAAAACTGCTTTCTACAAGTTGCATATTTAGCATCATGCTGTACTTGCCTTTTTTTTTTTCAAGTAAGTCTTAGTAGATTCTATAACAGATTTTTATCTAGTGAAATCTACTTTTTGTAAAGTTTTATAAACTAAATTGAATACCAAAAGTAAGTAAGTCTTCTTGATACAGGCACTGTGTGGCCAGAAATAAAAATTTCTGACACTCAAGTGGAAAAGATCCTAAAACATTACATCTATTGAACTAATTTCTTTACCTTTTACAGGGTCCAGAAGTAGACACTGTACATCATAAAAGACCTTGGATGTATCCACATGCAAATACTAGTCTATTTACTAGTTGTTTAAGGGTTAAAACCACTATTTACTAAAACCAAAGCACTTGGTTTTAGAGAAAAAATGGCAGCAAACTCTAGTATTGCTATTTTA
The DNA here is from genome assembly GCA_013399855.1 of Oxyruncus cristatus. Taxonomy (NCBI): domain Eukaryota; kingdom Metazoa; phylum Chordata; class Aves; order Passeriformes; family Cotingidae; genus Oxyruncus; species Oxyruncus cristatus. The sequence continues at coordinate 175,294 of VXAY01002312.1, forward strand.
GCACAAAAAAGTATGGTAGCTAAAAGTGCAGTATGGATGTAGGTAGTTTGCCTACCTATGCTGCAGCTGTGCTGCCTGGCAGTTAATTGGACACTTTCACTTGACTGGGCAGCATTGCAGTGTTCTATTCAAATTCAATACTATCTGCATTACAAATAATCCTCACCATACAGCAACTGCAAAAGCATACACACAGTTTGCCAAGAAGATTATCCTACTAAACCTTATGTTTTGCATGAATGTTTAGGAATGGACTGATACTAAGAAAGAAATAAAGGTGTATACTTTTGTACTGTAATACATAACTGCAGTATGCTGAATTCTAATAATCATCTAGAATCTGTATACTAGAGCAATGTTTCAATGCATTACTCAATTTCAACAGAAAGTTTTAAAAAAGTGCTAATGCACTTGGTTTATTATCATGTAAATGTAACATTTAAAATACAGGTCATTCAACATGTATGAAAACATTAGCTGCCACATCTTAGTTCCAGAATTTGTAAGATATCCTATTATTTCCTAACACACACTAGATCTCTAACTACATCATAAATAGTGTGAAGAACGTTAATCATAACATCATTTTGTGTTCCACTTAAAAGACACATACATCTTTGTCATTTTTGAAAAATAGTGGCATAGAGGGGAAAATAAGGTCATCCACTTGAAAGAATGGACACAGAATCACACTACAGACACAGATCCTGTGTCCTTGACAGTGTCCTGTGATGATGTTGACCTTCCCAAAAACGTTTCAAACCTCAACCCCTAATGCACAAGTGTTGGAAATTGGAAAATTCTGATGGGGAAGGAAGTGAAACTGACATCACTGTACATCTCTACCTATGAAGAGCTTAATAATCATTATTCAATGCTAGAAAACTTTAGTAAAAATCCTAGTATTTGTATGCTCAGGGGTTAATGTAATATGACATGGATTTTGTAAGAAATCTACTTCTGCAATTCCTCTACTGGGCAAGGGACAAAAATCAGAACAACTAAGCTCTATGGGCATGTTTTAACATACCAGTATGAGTAAAATCGTATGGCAGAAAGCAGATTTGTCTGGGATCTTATTTTCTGAATATTCCAAAAACCTCCATGAAATCTATACCAAATTCAGAGCTGCCATTACTAATTTCAAATTGGCCATACTTGCACAATTTGGAGCCACCAAACAGTAAAATAGCTGTATATTTCAGGAAAATAATCTGAAGCTATAGTCCAGTGTCCTCAAACTAATCTAATTTAAGATCAAATACAACTGCAAACGCCAATCACTGTAGAAAACAGACAAAATAAGACGGCAGGTGTAAAAGAAACTCATGCTATCTTTGTTCTGTTTGCCTCCCTTTCTTTCTCTGAGACAGCAAAAGTTTTGCATACATTGCAAAGCTACATTACAATTCTAGTTATAAACTACCCTGTGAAGCTTCTCAGAGATCTCTGAAGCTGGAATAGAGTAAAAATTAGCAAATCTGCTCCATAATAGGGAGAAAAACTCAAAACCTGAGCTACAAAAAGTATGTCAATGTTTACAGATGTGGGAAAGGGAAGAACAATGTTTTTACATTTTCGTCACTTAGAGATTCAATCCTGAGATAGTTAAAAAAAACCAAAAAAGTAGCTGGTAGCTATATTTTGAACATCACATATGCTCTCTACTAACTCTGGCAATGTATTTGAAAGAGCACAAAAATATTGTATAAATTGAGACAGTCCAGTATACAAATGTAAAAAGTAAGTATGGAAAGAATACGGTAAATGTAAGATAAAAAAGCTTTCAGATGAATGTACAGAAAAACTTAAGAATGTTGAAATTTTTTAATGATGGAAGAGAATATCGCAATATGGATTGAAAGACTGAAATAGAAAATAAATATAAGACAGTATAGGAGGGTGCTTGTGAACTGGGCACCACCAGTTAAAAGACAACTTTTCAAAAGGACTTGAACTCCAGCAAATAAAACAATTTTCAAAGAAATCTGCATATATTGAAATCCAGTGTAAAATTCAGTTAGAGAGAAATGACCCCGGAGTTGCTAAGGTGCAGACAATTTCTTTCTAGTAGCTTTCTAATTAACTCCCTATCGCCTCCAGGCCATCTACTTGTGGCCCAGAACAGCCACAAGTTCGGAGCCATGTAGTTATCACTGAGGATCAGGCTGACTCAGATAGTTCTGTGACTTCTGTGCTGCCCAGAAGCAAATCTGACTAACCCTGCCTGACCTACATTAGCTGCATAGTTACTATCAGTACAATTCTTCCTGTACCACCTTCCTTCCTATACAGAAACCCTAGAGATGCTCCTCAAAAGCTCCCGCACAACCATTGTTTAGATTCCAACTCTCAGTTCCAATAGTTGGTACCTCTGGCATTTTGTGTGTGGTATCGTAAAAACAGATTACTTCTGAGTTGCATCCAAGCCAAACAGTCTTGGAAGGACCAGAAGTGCAATACAGGAATGCATAAGTTGGCTGCAGAAGTCAATTCAAGATCATATTTTTTAGCACTAGGCATGCCATTAAATATTTTGTAAAAAATTATAAAATTGTATGTGCAACAGTTTATCTGAGAGATTTAATTACCATTATTCATCATTATGCAAGTAAAGATGAAGTGTAGCTCATGTTCTAAAGATGAGAAAGACTGCAAAACATTTTATACATTTAAATTGGGAGTGGCCTTCATTTCTTTGGAGTGCACAGCATTCCTTGGGGTGCAGGGGGCATCCATCTACTTCTAAATTAAAAAAAATACCTTTCCTCCCATATTTGATTCATACCCCTATTTTTTTATCTTTCCAATTAATTGTCTCCTGAAGATCAAACACCTCTTTGGTTATGGAGTCTATATTCTCCTGCATACGCTGGTTCTCCTGTAGTAAATAGGATGAGGGAAGAATAAAAGAGGAAAGAGAAGTAAGGAAATGGGAAAAAAACAAACATTCAAATAGATAAAGGAAATTAAGTAATAAAAGTCAACCAAAGAGTTCATGGGCATGAAGTTACAGAAACAGCATGCAGCTTAATGTAATATATTTCTTACGAATTCATGCAAGATAATGGTAATCAATTTTATTCAATCAATGTTGATAGGAGAATTTAATGCAGCTAGAGCTACTTTTCTTTAGTAACTGTTCCGACTGCAGTCTGGGGATAACATCCTTTCTATAGAAATATAATTACCCTGGTTGTAATTTCTAGATACCTTCAAGTACCCTTTGGAAGTGAATACTAACGTTAACAAGTGGTTTTAATAATGTTTTACAAAATAAAAAAATCTTCTTGAAAGTATAGAGAGTTTGAATCAAGCATCCAGGAAGCAAAAGACAGCTGCTTATACTGCTTTCTGATACTATATGAATAAATATCGAGCATGGTCCAATTTTTTCAGCTGACTATCACTGCATTTTGCTGCTTGCCCTGCAAACATAACTAAAATTCTTACGTATGATGTCATAAGAATTTTTAGGGCTAGAGACCATTATTTTCCCTCTTAACGAGTGAACTTGATTTTATGTCTGGGAATGGAAGGCAATGTCTTTCTGCAAAAAGCTACATGGCTTCAGCTAGATTTTCTGTTAGTGTTGATAGATGGAGAAACTGCTCAAATAAGTGGTAAATATGGGTCAAATCTTTGAAGGGACTGGATGCATTTGTGAATATTCAACATATGCTACATTCTACCAAAGCAAACACTCCAGGGAAATCTACTGCATGTTCTTGATTAGTATACTTAAAACCCACCAAAACATAACAAAAACCCAAACAAGAACATATAAAGTTATTTTTTAATTCTCAGTGAAGTCAAAGATAATCTAGAGCAGGTAACAGAGCTACAGCCCGAATTTTCTAGGGCTTTTTTGCTTGTCAGTATTTATGTGACTCAAAATGCTGATAACTTGAGCTAATCTTATTCCTTTTCTTCTGCTAGTAAATCATATAAACTCCAGTTCATGATGCATATTACTTTCAAAGTAGAACTGGGACTTTTCAGAAGTCTTTTGGAGTTACTGTACTACCTAGAGAGCACAAAAACATAGGGAGGAAATACAGGATCAGTGAAATATTACATAGCTTTTGAAAATCAGATAGTGGAAACTTTGGCCCATACACTTAAAAATCATCAATTTTTACTGAAACCAAAGGGCAGTGGAAAAATTCTGTACTAATTGAACTACAAATTTCAATGTTTTAACTAAAATTATTGGGAAATGGACACCCACAAACTGTTGACTATATACATATATATATACTGTGGACCATTTTAAAATGAAGACTGATAATAGGTCTTGGATTTTAGGGCACATGGACTTCTTCCCAGAAAGTCAAAAGGGAAAAAGAACAGGGTGAGAGGGGAAAAGAACACACCGCACATCCAGCAACATGGTTATGACCCAATAACATGCTGACCAGTGTTGCTATATTTATGCTTGCCTAGTAAGCAAACAAGCAGTCACTACTGCAAACTTCAGTGGCTGACGTTCACAAAAATCTGAAATAACTGAAATGGAAACTTTTGGGAAAGGCAAAGAATAACATTTGGTATTATCCACACATCAGAACTTCTAGATATGGAAAAAGATTTTGGCCATACAAACATTAATTCTGCCCTCACAACAAAGAAAAGATACTAGGAACAATCATGAGAGAACCACAATTCTCACAAGACTTAAGGATGTTACAAGATGTAACGTATTTGAAAACCTTGCAGAGACATTTTCAACTTTGTAAATTTAGGGAGATTAGTATCTTAAATTCTACCCACTAAAACAAGATAAATTTTTTTCTTAAAAATGCAAGATAATATTCAATCCTGTTTTGTATATGATGTCTGTTCCCATTCAAAGCTTACACCATATTTATTTGCACAAGTTCTATCATACACTATCTCATATGAACATACCTCTATCAATTCATCTCTCTGTCGAAGGTCCTCTTTTAGTTCATCCAGCTTATGCTGCAGAATACTGCAGGTATGTTTCTGTCTTTCCAATTCCTATAGCAAATAAATCAATTATTTATACTTCTTTCAAGTTATGCAAGAAATATGCAACAATTTGAGAAATTCTACCTACCAAGGTGTTAAAAAAATCCCTGAATCATTGTTTTAGGTAAGTTCTCCAGATATGACACAGAAGATTTTATTTCATTAAATGTAGAGTAGAGAGAAAAGATGCCATAAAGGCTTAAGTGCAATATTAACATGAAAAGCTAATCCGAAAGTTTTCAACTGTTCTTACTAAGTAGTCCAGAATTCTATAATTTATAATTAGAAAAAAAAATACCTTTGATTTCTCTTCATTCTCCCTATAGAACTCTGCTATCTGTTCTTCTTTCTCCTCAATAACATCCTTTAAAGTATCCACTTGGTAAACCAAGTTGTTTTTCTCATTGTCTAGTTGAGCATTGGAAACCATAGCTTTCTTGTACTTCTCTTCAACTTCAGCTAGCGAATCCTATAGATAGCAGAAAGGTTTACATAAGTCTAACTTTTTGATGCAGTTATAATGTTAAAATATTCCCTTTAGAGATATCAAGTCACAGTTCAATTTCCATTATTCAAGTTAGGTTATACACAGCAATGAAAAGTTATCATTACAAAAGCATGAAAAACATAAGATGATATTCACTGGCATTTTCTACTCTGCCATCTTTACAACTTAACTCACAGGGATACAGTAGTAGTATCATAAGTATAATATCTTCAAGGCATGCATGAGAAAACACTTCAGAGTGAGACAAAAAACTGACAGAGAACTCAGACAATTAAATCACTACAAGAGATCACAAAAATATTTCCAAGAGTAGCTTTAACTTAATGCTCATCATTTAAGTAGTGCTCTATTACCTTAGATTAAAAGTTTTAAGATAGTCACATTATTTCAGTAATAAGGATTCTCTACTTAGGCATATATTTTGTCTTTATATTTCTTACTAAGATCAAAAAAATAAACACCATAATTCACATGCTTGATTCTTTACCTGAAAGTGCACATATGTCTTGCTGTATACCCTCTTACACAGTGCTCTCCCATTTAACATTTTATCCTATTTTTAATTATCCTACTGGTTTTTTTTCAGTACTGTAACAAATGTCAACCATTTAATTATTTAGAACAAATATCACTCCAAGCACTTTTAAACATTCAATAAGCATTATATGGGGGTTGAGACTAGACGATCTTTAAGGTCTATTCCAACTCCTTCAGGGTCTATGATCGTATGATTTTAAAAATATAAAAACTGATTTTCACAGAGTCCTAATTTTAGAATTGAAAAAGAACCATTAAGCCAATCACTTTACAAAGTACATCTGTGACCAACTACAAATCTCCTAGTATTTCATGTAATATGTTCCTTGAAGGCATAAGTAGCACAATCTCCATTTTTAATTATTTGTACTATGGCAGTAGAAATACTAGAACAGGAAGGGCACGAAGCTTGGGTTTCCCAGAAAACAGAACACTACAAGTAAGATATTAAGGGAGAAGGTGGTAACAATCTAAGTTTCTTAAGAAAACACTGAAGAGTGCTATCTCTTATACAGTAAAATTATGCAACATTTTTGTTGCAGAATTATATTCGTGTCTTCTTTTAGAAATACCAAGTCACAGTTCAATATTCTGCTACAAGAAAGACAAAAAATCGCCTATCCCCAAACGCTCTTCTATGTTGTAAATCTCCATTTTGAGAAAGCTGTCCTTTAAATATGTATTTTACCTTTTATAATTTTATCATAATCACAGGTATTTATACCTTTCTATTTCATTCACTGAATTCCAGACTTTTCTGCTGGAGAAATACAGTTTTTCAGAAACCCCAGAAAAAATAACTTAAGATATATCTGGACAGACCACAGATCAGAAGAGACAAAACAGTTTAAGTTGAGAAAAATACAAGAAAGGTACCATTATCATCTGAGAGGCAGTAAATAACAAACAGCAAAGATGACTCAGGATAAGAGAAAAGAAAAAAAAGAAAATAACATACGTAAGTGGATTTCAAGTAATTCTTAAGATTGAAACCAGGGAAAACATTTTTTGCGATGCTGTTAGTACGACCAGTTATATAAAGACTGGCAAAAAAAACTGCTAGAGACAGCAAACCTTCCAAAGACTTTCAAAGAATAATCCAGTTTAGAGGAAAAAGAGAAAAATACTGGAATTATAATGAATGCTATAGTAATTCTATGGGGAGACATGAAATTTAACAAAAAAAATACAATGATGAAAAAAATTCCGATTTGATTGTTTCTGTGAGTGTGGTGATTACGGTCACATGGTAGTTTAGGTTGGCAAAGATCTCTGAATACCATCTGGTCTAATCTCCTAATTAAACAGGGCCAACCAAGATCATACTGCTCACAGCTCATCTCTAGTTCATTTTAAGTATCTTCAGGGATCTAGACCACAGAACCTTGTTGGGTGACCTGTACCAGTGCTTGCCTTCCTTGTGTAAAGTCTTTTTCCTGAGCTCTAATTGGGATTTCTGCTCTTAATAATGCAACTTTTGTCTGTTGCATATTTCCCTTAGAAAGGTGTCTGCCCTGTATTCTCTACAGCCTCCTATCAGATACACTGAAAATGATATGCCATATCTGTATACTGCCAACCAGCCCTCCAAAGGTCAAAGGCCATTGTCTCAGCCTTACTGTTGGCACATGCTCCAGGACTCCAGCCTCAAAGAGAAGACTAGGCTGGGGCTTAGAACACTGGACTAAAATGTTAGTAATCAATAAGTTATTTTGGGGGAGAACGGGATGTGGAATCTGCAGTTATGGAAGACGAATAAATTGATTTGGAGACTATTAAGTCAAAACTGCTTCTGAGAGAGAAACTAAGCTATGTCTAAGAATCTCTGATGGGTTAAAAAAACCCGGAACATTGCAAAGACTTCTTTGAAACTGTTTCTTCTTTTCGAGTTAAGTATTACACACGTTCCCTGTGGTTCAAGAATTCCACATAAATTTCCTAAGTGTTCCAGTTTGATGAAAAATAATATGGTTTTTAAATAATTTCTGAAACACTTTAAGGAGGCAGTGGGACTTCAAAGAATGAAGTGGGAACAGGCCAGAATGAAAACGGATAACGCCCTGCACATAACCTAAAGCTATGAAGAAATACCACCCACAATTCTATCAGTAAAGTCAAAGGGCTATAAAAATTACCCTGCTTGGCTAGAACAAGAGCATTCAATGCAACAGGCATCAAGAGAGTGCACTGTAAACAGCATAAAAGAAAAATTTTGAGGAAAGAAAAAGGATTGCTTTCTAGTTGATGCAAAGAAATATAGAAAGGACCTACAAAACTTAGTGAAACTGAGACATGAAAAGATTTGAAGACCTAACTAAATGAGAACTATCCACATTAGAGTTTATTCTGCTGACATCCAGTATATTTGTAGGTAAAGCTCACATTTTTAGCAGCATGAGGGATGGGCAACCAGAGAGGTCAGAAGGTAGTGTGATTAAAAATCCCTGTTTCTCAACCACTGAAAACAATCCCCTTAAAAGTAGTGTAAATGGAGGTATGCTAGTACCTCTTATAAAACACACAAGACAAAACTGCTAAACCACAAGTTGAGGAAAAGGCAATATCCTCCTAATTAAAAAGGGTTCCTGAAAGAATCTCTGTGGAATGCAAATTAACTTACGAACACATTATTTAGTATTAGCAACAGCATAAAATGCAATTCAATTCTGAAAGCCAAGCTTAGATGAAGATCTTACTGTTTATTGCACACTGTGCTCTTTGGTAACTGTAATGGATTACAATAAATAACAATGTATTAGCAATGATTCAGAACAGTAGTCATGAGATGCTAGCAAACATGCAAAAAGCATGAGAGTTAGATCCATTCTGAAAATAAGAAGCAATCTCACATTACATTCAATCATGGCTATGTCTAATAATCTTGTAATCTATTGTGCTTTGAAGTATTTTTAACATTCATGTGGCAATATAATTAAAACAAAACATACTTCATCTGAGTATATGGCTATCAGATTCAAAGTTACTTATCCTCTAAAGAGGTAATAATTTTTGCTACCCTGAACAGGTCAAATTACATATTTTCTCATTAGAACAACATCTAATACACTGTTTAATCAAAAAAATTCAAGGAAGCTGTTAAATACACCACCATTATATGCTCTAGTACAAGAAGCATCCATTAAATTTAGTCTATATGTGGATATAAAACAAATACGGAAAGATATCTTTACTTTTATGTGAAACCATTCACAATTAGATAACCTGAAAGAGAAGAGAACAAATATCCTGGAAAAGATTTTTAAGCCACATCATTTGCTGTATTCAGTTTCCTTCAACACAGAGTAGGTGAAAATAATCATACTTTAATTTAGCTGCACTGTTAACTGTGTGCAAACTTAAAAAGAAAAGCATACACACACTAGTATAAACGAGTCAAAATGCAGATAAATCTCATGTGGAAGACTACACTTAATGCAGATAGCTTGGTGTGTGGCTGCAGTGCAAGCTGCACGTTGTGTCCTGCATGGGGGGAAACAGCTGGACCTCCCAGCAAAAAGCACAACAAACGGCACAGGCAGCGGTGGCATCAGCACAGCACAGCAGGAGCCGATGACGCAGCAGGAAGACCCCAGACCATCCTGTGCATAGACTGCGAGGATATCAAAGCCCAGGGATTGCTTGGTTCGGGATTCCTCCTCGGAGGCACCCAGCTAGAGCTGCTTTTGCATTGCTGCACCATGATAAAACTACTTAAAGGAACCAGACATCTGGGACTCTGCTATGGGAAACCTGGGGCTGAGCTCGTAAGGAAACCCTGTCTGACAGCGCCAGTGGTGTATGAGGGGAGTCAGTGGAGCCACGAGCTGTGAAGGGGCTTCGGTCCTAGCAGTGAAAGTCTTGGGTGATGGGAGTGTGACTCCCTGTGCCAGGGAGTGGCACCTGGATGGTCAGACAGGAAACTTTCCTTAACACTCATTTAACCTAATGTTGAAAAAAACAACCTGCTGTTTAGACAAGCATAATGGCAACACAAGACCATAAGCATAAAAAAAATATATTTCTTAATGACAAAGGATTAAAAGAAAATTAACCTTCTCCTGCAAGCAATATGCGTGCCCAAATTGATTTCAGTACATTTTTCAAATTATTACGTTGGCTTTGCTTTACAAGATGTAGTATTTCCTGAAACTTGGAATACTAATTCTTATGTTCTTTGCCATAACTATCTCCCACTTTTTTGTTCCCCATCCAACATCCAGTCGTTATTTAAAATACCTATTTATTTGCTAAGAAAACTCTAAAAAATACAAATTGAACCTCTTATAACCTTACCAGGAAACACCCATATATGTATATATAAACATTAAAGTTTAATAGTCTTTTAACATTAATCAAATAACGAACATATGTACATTTTAAGCTGATGCTATTTATGCATTAAAAGTTAGATACATGCTTTAAAGAAATTTAAAAATTTGTTAGTAAAGCCACTATATGTTAGCAAAACCAGTGATAACTCCACTACCCAAAAACACCCATACAGAATGCATGCTTGGGAGGAGCCCTGATACCTTTAGTTCTTTAAGTCCCTGCATGTATCTCCCTTCTACATCGTGTATCTGGTCCTTAAGATCATAGATATCCTGCAGGACATAGGAACGAACCATTGCATAAGAAGTATGGGGAAATAATTTATAGTCAAAAAAGCATTAAAAGGTTTAACATGCACTTCTGTCAAATGACAAAGCCTGCAATAATTCCTAGAAATTATAATTAATTCACAACAACTTCATGGAAATTAAGATTTTGTTTATATTCCGGAATCCATCTCGAACAGGACAGAACTGTTTGAAATTTGACATAAACATAGTTTTATCTTAATATAAGCTGACCTGTTAGCACCATAAAGACTTATGATCACATGAAATACAACTACCAAGAGTAAGAAATTGTTCAAGATTGAAAATTATATCCTCATAACTTTTTCTTATTATTACAGAAGTTCTGAATTTAAAAAAAAAATCCTCCTATTTTAAACTAGCTTCAAATGATCTGAAAATGCAATTTACCCGTAATTCACTGAGGGAGGCATCAGGATCCACCAAACTGCTTGCATCTCCACTTCCTCTCCTAGATGAGTTGCCACTCAGAGGAGTTGCACTTACTGAATTGCGAGATGAAGGCTTAAAAAGGAAAAAAAACCCATTGTATCAGCAACCATATGGTCGTATCTGGAATCATTGCCATTACTCTTTATAAATTTCTTCACAGTCACAGAACAGTTTTCTCCCTTCTTTTTCTTAATATTAGTTTATAGACAATATTTTCCATAACTGTTTTCCAGCACTTGTGTTTCTTCTTGGTGAAATGTTGATTTCTCTTTGATGACTTATTAGTTTATCAGAACATTAGAATTTTGAGTTGTCTGTCCAGAAGACAGTTATAAGGTGGCTGTTAGTGCTGAAATACTGTGGAAGTTTACAATATTACTAAACAGTATCATTTCTGCCATCAAGGATTCAAAAGGAAGTCTCCAGTGAGAATCTAGCACATGGATTTTTATAGCCTTAGCCTCTTAAAATTTAGCCTTCCCTAATAAATATTTCTACCATGAAAATAAATTGTATAGAAAAGTATTACTTGCTGTAAGTAAACTAAACAATAAATTTTTTTCCTCAGGAAATAAAAACATTAATTCTGAGAGATAAAAAAATATGTCTAAAAATATTGCTGCTAAGAAATAAACAGCATTTATACTTTTTGGACTATCTTAATAATTGTGAACTTGTGGATGAACACTCACTTTAAATAATTTTTTAAATTAAGATTTCTTACCCTTGAAAATATTTCTGAATGTGATTTTTCACTCTTTTCTTCCAGCTGAAAGAGAATAGAGAACGTGATTAGCTTTTGCTATGAGGGACTACTGAATCAGTATCTTTTGTTCAAAGACACTGAGAAATATTTAAAACAAAATACTTAAACAATTCCAGATGTTAGCATAGATCAATACAGGAAAATAATATCAACTGCAAAATAAATGAATGCCTGTAAAGAAAAAGCCAGAGGCTCCTTTTTAAAAGTTTTTAAAAAGTCATTACGAATACTGAACAAAAAAAAACATGTTTAAATTTCAACAGAGTAGTGACTACAACACTTGGTGACATAACAAACACAAAGCTTCATGCAAGTACACTTCAGGCAGTCAGTGACAGCAGTGTGAATGTCTTAGTTAACAGAACACACATTTATTCCTTCCATCTCTTTGGTAAAACCTGCAATCGCATCAGGACAAAACTGATTCAGGTAAAACTAAAGTGTACTAATCAATTGCAACCTACAAAATAATTTTGATTAATATTTTATGTATTGAAGCCCAAGCAAAAGAACTACAACAACCCCTTCTTATTCAGGAAACTCTGCTATTGCAAAATTATATTGTAGATTTCCACATTTTCTACATTTCTGTGAATGAAAACAGGTGGTATTAGACATGTTGCCATATTTTCAAAACAAGTATTTAGTATGCTATCTGAAATATCTTGCTTCTCTGAGAACACTGTTTTTTCTCCCAGGCCAGGGACAAGAGATTTTGAAGTCCATTGCAATCCCAGCAGAAACAAATGCTACTTCATAAGACCTTTCTTTTTCCTTCTATTGTGGTTTCTATAGAAGCATCATTGCTTTTCCAGGACAAATTCACCATCTCTAATGATGTAATGAAATAGTAAATTGCAAAATCTGTCACCACCGAGATGATAAAATGATGTGAGGAATCCAACTGATCTGAAGTATACATTTAGACTAACCTAAATAGATATGTAAATCTGGAATCCAATAATACATAATGATGATGATGGAAGCAACTGAGAAGGTAGCATAAACACCAGTCTCAGCCTCCACATTTTCTTGTAGCAGAGCGCTAATTTCAGGCAGTCAACTTTATTATGGAAAAAAACCCTAAAGTTTAAGCTAGAGAAATGATCAGTCTGTCATGCTTTGAGGATGTACAGATGACAAATAATGTGCATTATTACAGTTAGATAGCACTGTAACAGTATTAAAATATCATCTAAATGCAAAGTCACAGAAAGAGTTGTTGCAGGAGTACTGCAGCTGTCAGCCTCCCATTCAAAGCAGAAGTGCTGTCAACAGTTCAAGTCAGCTTTGACTTCTAGCTAAGTCTCACCAGCCTCGTTGTAACCCATCAGAGTGCAACACTTACCTAATTGTGGAGCTTCTTGCAGTGTCTAGTGTGAACTGACAAACTGCAGTGTAAGGCTGCTGGCCCTTGTTTCACTGCTTGGCAAGGGTATGAAGACTCTGGCTCTCATCTAAGCAAGCACTTGCATGCTGCTGATCACCACACAGCATTCCACCTGCTCAACTAAATAAGCACAGTGTTCGCAACCTCTCTGCCTAGTGCATGGGTTAACCCTGACCATTATGTCAAAAGATAAAAGAACAGAAATTTCCTTTTTTTCTCCCACTACTAAACAGAAAAGTTTTGACTGCAAGTAACAAGAACTTTTAGAACTTACAGCAGCAAGAAAGAGAAGGCAGCTAGGTTTGGTATAAACAATATTCAGGCTAAGGCATGCACAGGAAAACCATCACAATAATTTTCCTGTAACATCATCTATTGACTTGGGATGGAGTACAAATGCATAGCCAGCAAGGAGTGTTTCAGTAATGGATCCTGACTGGGCACAGTTTTAAATATTTTTGTCACTCAAACAAGTAATAATATACCAAAAGTACAGCCCACCCCCAGCATTGCTAATTTTCATAAGAAAAAACCCAAACATTTTACATTTTAAGAAATTCTTGAGCTTATCACACACAGAAGAAAATGTGAAGTGTTAACACTTGTCACATGCTTCTAGCAACAAGCAAAATCTCCTTTAAAGTAAAGCAGCATGCTTTTAAAAAATTCACTCAAGACATTTTCATACAAAAACCAGGCTCAACCTCTCAATAAACCTATTTTCAATGAAGTTACTCTGAATGCTTTTACAGTATTTACTCTTTCAGAGTATAAAAAAAAAAAAAATCCACGGTTAGTAAGTTTGCTGCATTCCCCACAGTGTAACAACAAGCATTACACTCACACTATTCAGGCCTCGGCCATCATCTGCATCGGAAACAATGCTTCCCCTGCGGTTGGAACGACTAAAATAGTCAGCAGCAGTCTCACTTTGATCAGAAAAATCAGAGGACTTCAAAAGATAAGGAGAAGGATGAAAGAGAACTGAAGATGACACCACAGAATGAACAAAAGTTTATTAAAGAAAGCAATATAGGGAGTCCTAACTTAAATCTTCATTATTGCAATTTATTCTTGCTTTTCTAACAGTTTAACACCTGCAAAATTTTAATTACTCTCCAAGATTTTTGCTATTTTAATGAATAAAAATTGACATATTTAGCATAGGCACTGTTTTTAAACACTCTTCGTTATTCTTAATAGTTCACCGAATCTAAAACTAAAAACAATGAACACTTATTATTGCATTATTTTTCTCAACTAGAGTAATAAAAAAAATAAAATCAAAATCAAAAAAATAAAATAAAAAAATAAAATAAAATCAAAAAAGGGTTTAGTACTAATTTAGGGCCAAACACAAATACAAAAATTACCTTTTAAAAAAAGTTTGCAGGTCATAAAGACAAATAATACAACCAGATGTTGATAAATAAAAATTCTTGTTTTTCTCTACAAATGCTGGGTTTTTTTCAAATCAACACAAACCAACAGTGCTAGTTGAATATGAATATGATCTGGGCTTCCTGTCATTCATAATTCTAAGACATCTTACATTAGAAGACAAGCTTACACCCCAAAGATGAATGTCAGACAGGCACCTAAAAAGGTGAGGAAAAAAATGCCAATGCTACACATCACTTGTTAAAAAGGGCAAAATATATCCAATCACATTACAATAATTACAACTGCCATGGGAATTCAAGTGAATTATTAAACTGAGAAACATTATGCACATTAAACACAGTATTTAATGAGAAGAGTAGGTTTATCATGTGTATTGATATTCTACTGCAAAAGACAGAAAGTTACTGTGAACATTATATTTAGTTTTAGAAGTGATTACAGGAGAGAAAAATCTTTATATGAACAGTCTGAAAATATACTGTCCTTATCCAATTCTCACTGTTGAAAAAAACATATTTCTTAGTACTTGATGTACATGTAGCCTCATTCTGTAGAAGACAGTGAGGTGTCTTCTGTGCAAATGTACATAGATATTACGTATATAACAGGTATACCTCAAACAGTTTGCTGATGGCTCAGATTATGCAAGTTTAGAACTACAGAATTTGTGTTTGTTGTCACTGCTATGTTATGTTCTATTTCTCTGTCAATGAACTTCCAGCTGTAACTACATCTACACTTAAAATAATGTATTTTTTTAAAATGTAACAAAGTAGATAAATTTTCATAGTTGGAAATTTGGCTAAACTTTCTTATTTCACTTGCATTTCACAAAGTATAAAGATGTTGAACAGAATTTTTCATATATGTATTATAATCACAGCAAAAGAACAACAATTCAGGCTACAATATATAACAACACTGTGCTCTTTCATTCAAAATCCACTTATCTGTCCTGTTAAAAAACTCCATGTATCTGACAAACTTTGCTGTTCCTCCTTCTACACCTTTTGTACTTCTAATATCCTTCTCAATCGGTTTATCAAAACTGATACATTCTAAGATGGAGTTTCTCACCAGCGTTTTCTGTTTCCATCTTCTCTGCTGCTTGCTCTTTTGATTCCCAAAGAGTACTAAGCTGACTTCAAAAGCATTATCCAGAGTGAAAACAAAATACAAACCACAGAAATAGTAGAAACTGAATGTGAAGTTATTCCTAACCTCATCTGCTTTGCAGGATTATTTCATTAAACAAATACTGTGAACTCTATTAAGCATTCACTCGTACGAGTGAATGGGACCTTGGCATTATTGGTATAACATATGCATACTGAGATCTGATTATATATATACCTATGTATCTTTAAAGTATATACTTTAAAAACTGAATCTCAGTATTAAGAAAAACTAAGGACACTAGTACTTTCTCAGTTCAAGAGACTACAAATGGATGTTAATACCTCTTAGGTTTTGGAATTTCATAAAGCAACAGCAAAAATACCTTTTTCCTCTACCCTCAAAAATTCACTCTGATATCTGTTGCAGCTAAAACCATCCGTTTCTGAAAAATCTGGTTTTATTTTTTTTGTATCTGTAGCACTGTTAATATATGAAAGATTAAAAAAATGACTGAGCATTTCAATTTAGTCCAGACCAGAATACTGATCTACTTTTTTTTCTGCATAGCATGATAAATGAGCATCTGTACCAATGAAACTAAGACAGCTGTTCTGTGGCAGAAGCAAAGTAAAAGTCCTTAAAATCACTTTGCAGCACAAAACCCCAACTTTGGAAGGACACTTTTAATACAGTAAGATCCAGAAATTAATTTCTCTCAATTTTGAATCCTGGTCAACATACAAATGAGCGAGCTACTTCTTACTGCATGATATAACAAAGTTTGCATTAGTCTTCTTCCCCAAGAGAAAGACTTTTCCACATATACTGAAGTATGTTTCATGTGCTTGCCCCAACTATGACACAGGGTGGCAACCCTGACAATGCACTATATTTCAGTTACCAGTTGCTTCCAATTATATAGATTACGAACATTTAAAAGATGTTTAAAATATCAAATTCCTTATTCCTTCTACAGCTTACAGTCCTACTGCTAAAACTTTACATCTTGCTAAAAATCACACCTCTGTCTGACAAATTAGATTTCTTTGATGTGGAATTGAAAAATCAAGTCTGAGTGTCGGTCAGTAAAACGATCCCAGTGTACACGCTCATAACTGTTGGTTAGTATCAAAGCACTCAGCCAATCATGCATGAAGAATGCTCACCACAGGACTACTTCGAACCGAGCTTGCTCTCGAGGAATAACTGTATTCAGATGGCTAAAGAAAAGTTATGAAGGACATTTTCACAATTTTCATAGATTTTTGTCTACAGAAAACAAAGATAATGAAAGAAACAACCAAAAGCCTATCACACTTAAGAGTGCGAGAACTATATGAGTTCCATCACCACACAATGAGGCCTGAGAAAGAGGGAATGAAATACCATTTATATCCAGTCTCAGAAACTATTACGTCACACTCATATACTGTAATTCTTATGCACTGTCACATAATTCATCTTATCCTATCCAGTTAATATTATATTTTTTGAAAGGACAAACAAACTTTAAAGATTTTCAGCAGCATTTGCTGTTACTACTAGGGATGTCTATTTCCAAATATAGATCTAAGAATTACCTTGAAAAATAGTCAAATAGTTTTTAAAAATCAGATCTTAACTATTCGCATAATTAAAAAAAAATAAAATACTGAAATTGCAATTTAGTTTTAATTGTCCTGAAGACTTCAGAAGTTTTAACACACCCTGGGAGCGGAAGCTATGCTGTACACTTATCAGTTTTATTTTATGCTCACCCATGAAGGTTTTCCTGAAGGAAATTGCTTAAAGCTGCAAGGCTGAAATCAATTAATGCAGTGGATAATAAAACCAGTTCTGAGTAACACAATTTAAAAAGAAAAAAATTTACAGTTTCATACTGCTTTGCCCCTACCTATGAAGAGGTCTCTAGCAGAAATTAGAATTACATGTATAATCAGAACTATATGTAATAGCAGTTATTATGGTCTTGTTCTCTCACCGAATCTTCTAATGTTCTCTTGAGAATATGCACAAAGCCAAAAAAAGCTGCAATCCAAATACAGTACAAGGCCTCACTAACTACTTAAAAATATTTCATAAGAATACTTGATGATGTTTTACATAGGTTTAGCATGTCTCTAAATGGCAGTATAATTTGGATTTGAACCGCTGGGGCAGCAAAAGACAACGTTTCAGGCATGCGGGTCACTTTCTAAAGATAACCTTTCGTAGAGCTACCTTAGCTATTCTTACAGCACTTCCAGCTACTTTTTATTCTGTAGAGATGCAGACTGGGTTTTCATGCTACTACATTTTTGTGTGTTTATTAAATTTAAATAAGGCATCCTATTTAAAGGTATTCAAAGTGTATTCACCACAATTTCCAGTAATCTCCTGACAATGACTTTTCCTATTCAAATGCTTAACTTCTTTAAATACTTTTTTAATATTATACATTCAGTTGTTATTTAGTATGCTTGAATTAACTATGTCTAACCCCAGTGTTCTTCAGCATCATTGCTGCATTCGGAAACATCATGCTTGTCTGTAAAAAGAACAGTAAAACAACAACTACTAAAATACTTTAAAGAGGCAATGTAACAATGGTAACAACATTAAACTGAATGCCTCCACAAAATGACACACTTGGACTGCAAATAGATAATTTACTTTTTTTGGCTTTGTGCATATTCTCAAAAAATAAGCTGCAACTCTAAAAATATCAAAAAATGCACATGTAATAATGTCACGCCTCATGGGCATACAATACAAATTTAAGGCAGCCATGCAAATGGTGCTTTTGAACCAGACTGATACTTCTTATCAAATCAGTGCTTAAAGAAGGAGACATCTATGAAGAAAAGTGTCATTTTATATTTCTGTGGGCCATTGAAACATCTAAAGACAACTGATATATTATTTTACATTGTACTAACCCTGTAACTCCTAGTTGGTGCCACTGGATAACTGTATAGAGAAGAAAACTATAGTGTGAAGAACAGAGAAGGTCAGAAACACTTTTTCTGGGTATGTATTTTTTTTTAATCTATTACTCTATATTCCCCAAAAGTTCTAAAGATTAAATACTAAATTTTATATCTATAATACACAGGAATTTTAAGAAAAGTATGGGAAACATGCCCAAGAAAACTGATTATCTTTGAAATCAAACTAAAGCATTAATTAAAGCCATCCAGTATTCTTGGAAGACTTGTGGAAGAGAACGGTAAGAAATTAAGTAGTTTTCAAATGACATGTCAATTTCTAGCTACTTATTTAAACATGACCATGACAGTAGCTGCAGGTACTGGAAGATACTACTCAGTTCACCACATAGCATTGTTTAATCATTTATATTACTGTGAAAAAAAAGTAGTATAATGCTGCTAAACATTTAAGACTTTTTGTTGTTTTTAAAAGATAGGAATTAGAAACAGCAACTGCCACAGCTGCTAGTTCTTTTCTGTATATCATACAGCAATCATGAAACAGCAGTTATTTGAAATTTAAAATGCCACATATGCAAAACACAAGAGTAATCTACATGTCATACATTACTTGTATAAAAGACAACTGTAACTCCTATCGAATGTAATAATTGGAAATGTCATGGAGGGAAAAAGAAAAGTTTGCATCATATAGCATAAGTAAGTAAACCCAAATATACATATTTTATATAAATAATGAAGTTAATATATAAGAAAAGGAGACACACCCGAATATGGTAGGAAGGAACTGGTTTACTATATTCAAGGCTCCTATAATTTCTTTGACCATAGTACATTCCACTCTGAGGGTGAGAAGAGGAAGAAGAGAGAAAACAAAAGGTTGCATCTGTAGATCTTGTAAATAAAAGTTCTATCTTAACAGTGCCCATGTGTTCCCAAACTTAGAACTTGTACAGAATGCTTTCAAAACAGAAAGTTTTACCTATGGTTGACCCAAAATTTCTCTAAGCATAAAACCCCCCAAACTATGATGTACTCTGTATATCAGCATTATTTATATTTTAATGCTATGCTCAACCAAAATAATAAACAATTTTGTGACTTTTTCCTCCTTAATAAATAAGAAAACTCCAAAAGTTTGACAAGTGCAGCATGAAACACGTAACCGAAAAAACTTGCTAATTATTAGTACAATTATTTACTTGATCTTTTTTCCACTAGATGCCATCATAAATCAAAGCATTTTGGGGAGAGAGAAGGACAGAAATCCCTAATAATTTAATAGGGGCTGAATGTTTACATGAGCAGCATTAGCCTGTAACCCACCACTTCACTTTAAACGCATACTGAAGTGCGCACACCGAAAGTCTGGCTCATGTCTGTTGGGTTTTGATACTTTCTATACAAATTGCATATTTACACATAGGTGAGGCAAAAAATTTATATACACATACAAAAAAGAAAAACCAGACAGATGAAGAGATGGCAAAAAGTAGTGCCTGCAGAATGCAGTACTTCATATCTCAATAGGCAACAGGAAGCAGAAATATTCATATTAGTCATTTATTCAGGAACTGAGGGAAGAGGAAAACAGCATCTCAAAAGTGCATGGAGAAATGCTGTAATACAGTAATGGTAAGTTAATATGAAAACTACTTCAGCCTTGTCTCAACTCAAGTGTCCACTGCTGCTCTGACTCCCCCAACCCCTGATGCAATCACTAATTCATCAGCACCAAAAATCATCTGAAAAATGACATGCAAAATATTTAATGTATTGACACTATATTCACATGTTATACATGTAACTTTCCAGAATAGTTTCTGCAAGATCCCCATAATCCATGTGCCTTTCTCAGTAAGTCACTGGGTTAATGTCAAGGTCTACGGCAAATTCAATCTGCTTTACATGTATATTTAAAATATTTCTAAGTATCTGATAGGAAACAAAGTGTAATAATAGAAAACATATCCATCCTGACTGAGGAAGTCTGGAGAAGTGGCACCTCTAAATAGTTCCAAGAGCCTTCCCCAGACCTCCATCAGAATGAGATTTCTATTTAGATGACTTCATTGATGGTATTGCACTGATACAAACACACTTGAGGTGAGAATCTGATCAACACCAGAGGTTTCTTTTTTCCTAAAAACATTTATGCAAATGTCAGTAAACTAATTAATTTATCAGTATTTGTTATCAGTATATAACTCTACATACTTTGCATATTTATAATGAATACTATATAGAAAACTAACCAATAAATCTTTATGGGAATAAGCCGCTTTCTTCTTTGAACTATGAGATTCACTGTAAACATGTCTCTAAGAATAAAAATTACAAAATTAATACCGCTATATGACAGTATCTTCAGCCTTAAAATATAAAGAAGTTGAACATAAGGATTTAAGTTTTCTTCATTTAACAACAGAAACACCACAGAAATTCTAACTACATGACTAGAAAAATAGGTAATACTTTTATCACTGTGTTAAAAAGATCTGATAAATCGAACTATAACCAATCTTATTCTGATTAACACAGACTTGGCTTAAGCTAATGTTCATATTTCACCAAAAAAATTAAAACCAATATACAAACTAAAAAAGGTTAGTAATATAGACTGTTTTAAGCACTATATTGTGCTTTCCTATCTGCAGCTAATTCAGATAGAAGTGCTGTTTAAACAAATACAGCTTTTTAAGCTATATGCTAATATGCTTACATATTGCTTTTAGTGGTACTCGATGCTTGTCTTTTCTTAAGAAGACACACAAATATTATGTGGCATAATACCACTAAAAACATGATGCACTCGACTATGTCTTCATAAAAATATGGAAGAATTTTTTAAAGTAAAGGTATACAAACCACCTAATTTTTCTCCAGACTGAAATATTTTTCTATTAGATTAAGTAAAGTTTCTATATGGAAATGGAGAATGCAAATAGATGCATACAGACACTTTTTTTCTTTTAAAGAATGCCCTCCAAATCTAATCTGTGTGTCACTTCACTACAAAGTTTAGAAATAACAAATAAATACTAAAAAGCGCCTACTGTAAGACAGCTGTCTTTTTAACCTGTAAAACTTCATACACACATTCAACAGAAAGTGTTAGAACCATGAAACTATTTTAAGTCTGAAAGTGTGACAGTACAAGTGTACATACTTTTTAAAATCAGTAATTCAAAGTTGCTAGTTAGTGTCATTACACCTTAAAAACAAAGCACAGAAGCAGTCTTCACTCAAAGACATGCAAAGTGTTAACATACAAGGAGCAAGTATCTTGCAGATCTATCCTTAGCACTGCCATACTAAAGTAAAAGAAAATGAAACTAAAATCAAGATGATGATGTTAAAAAATCATGAAAATTTATAAATGAAGGAATGCCATTTATCCAATCATAAGTGCATTCTGAGGCTGGAACACTTAATAAAAACTAATTTTTTCCCCAACAGCATCCCAATTTATGAGAAGTGAGATAATTTTGGACAGCTATCTCAAAACTTCCTCTAGATATCAAATTAACACCAAAAATTCCATGGGTTTATATTTTATATTTCTTTAGAAGTTATTATAGGCCAGATTTAGATAATATTATTTCATACTGTTTTCATATTATCTAAATAGTTCCAATATATCCAATATTAACAATATATTGAATAAATTTTAATGTTACAGATGTAATTTAGAAACTATGGTACTCTTTTGTGTTGCTAGAAGTATTACCATACAGGACCCATAGGACATTGTATTAGTTTTAACCAACTTAACTGTTTATTTTTTTTAAAAACAGTTTTTGCCTTTAATTGTTAACTGCCAATAAGCAACCTTGCTATTAGCGAATGAAGACAGATTACTCAGATAATCATTATCATCCCAACACTCAAACCTTTTATAACCATTAACAGTTTAACAGTCTACTAACAAATGGTTCCCTTGCCTAAACTAGGAAAACCACAAAACATACAGAGACACCATTACCGAAAAAGTAAAATTTCTGTATTTTAGCCTTGACCGTAGTATTAAAATCACAACATAAGAGAGAAAAATGTTTCTTGTAATAACTTTTACCAACACCTTTGTACCTATCAAGGTTGATGCACAACCTTAGTCACTTTATTTCTCTTTTGGGGACATTAGGAGAGAGAGACTGAAGAGATAAATTCTCTTCATGCTTGTAAGTGTTCTGTCTCGAAGATAACTTCACTTAGCACTTTCTTTGAGCCCTCAAATTTGCTATCATGAAGTGCTTGATTACAACAATAGTTGCAGCAGTCCCATTAATACCATTTTCGATATGCATGCTTTCACCAAACTACTGCTTTGGTAAGTAGACACAGAAAACATAATGTGAACACAACACATTATAAATAAAAAGCATGCTCATTCCAGGTTGCACACCACAAGATTTCTCCTTTTGGAGGTACTTGCTCTGCTCCTGTGAGATGCA
The DNA here is from genome assembly GCA_013399855.1 of Oxyruncus cristatus. Classification (NCBI taxonomy): domain Eukaryota; kingdom Metazoa; phylum Chordata; class Aves; order Passeriformes; family Cotingidae; genus Oxyruncus; species Oxyruncus cristatus. The sequence continues at coordinate 198,469 of VXAY01002312.1, forward strand.
CTGACATTCAAAGAACTCTTGAGAATGAAATTATAAGAATATATCAATATATGAAATAAACTTAAAAATTTAATTCTGTTAATTTACTGAATGAGACAAAATAAACGAGGCAGTCAAAGAAATTCTAGGTAAGCCCTCTAAAATGAGCTCAGTTATCTGCTCAGTTCAAACCCTCTTGTTTAGACAATGGTCAATTACTTAATCTCCATCTTAGCATATTTGGTATGTCAAACAAGACAAGAGCAGATCTGAGCAAACCTGTACTAGCTCACAAATTTCTAAGTGTAGCTCATAGCATATTTTACATGGTTTTTTCTATTAACCATTTACGGCTTGAAAAGTAGTCAATACTACCTGATTTAAATTATTCATTTGGTAAAAATACCTGTGTGACGAACTGCAGAACACTTAACACCAGGACTTGCAAGGTATTACACAAAATTCAATTAATCAAAGACTATATTTAATTGCTGAGACCTCTTAGTAAGTAACAATCTCTATTTTTTAAAGTCGCACAGAGAAACAGGTCATTTCACCTTCCAAAATAAACAAAACCAATCCTTTTATTTTAGTAATTAAAGTCCCTTTCCTAGCCTATATATCTAGATCAATGACAAGCTGATTTCTAGACAGATCTACTAAGATCAGGAAAATGTTTACATAACCTCAATAAAACCATTCTTTAGCTTTGTCTATGACCTCAAGATGATACAGAAAAGGCTACACAATACAATAAATATTTCCTTTAGCATTCTTTGGGACACCTGGCATCATTCAGGTAACTTTTTGCCACTAATGAATAATCCCATCTTCTAAAAGAAATAAAATCTTGTATCATACCAAACTCTTCTTCAAATTGTACCATAAGGTACTACTACCTTTTCTTCCACAAATATTACAGAAACACAGTATTACTTGATATGCAAGAAAACACAGAAAGACCGAAACATATAAAAATAAACTCTTTTGTTAACATTGAAGGAAATGAAATACCAGATGAACTTCAACATTATATGTCACTTAAAATAATGATTAAAACTGCTAAGAGTTGGGAGACATAAAGCTTCATCCTCTCCATAAGAAAACGAAACCTAAACCCAAATTCTTTTTTGTTTGTTTTTTAAAGGCCACGATCAAAAAGTATACAGTTTGAACACAAACCAAATATGAATGTTGACTGGACTGGTGAGAATACCTGGCCCTCTCTGAGTCTTCCTGAGAAAGAAAAAATGCAGAGTTATTTCACAGGGAAGAAAAAAAGAACCTGAGACAGCACTAGGAAGCAAAAATGAGCAACATGCTGTTAGCACTTCTAATGCTATGTGTCATTTTGAATAATCCATGGCAAGGTGGAACTCATTCAAGTTCGAAGAACTGATTTCATCTGCTTTGGGTAAGAATGCCAATAAAGTACATTAGGAGATATAAATAAGGCAGGTTAATACAATTAATAATTAGTGTTCAGTAGTCAGCATTTCTTATGATTAGTATATTAATGCAGAAAAAAGCACAAGATTTTCTCATTTATGAAATTAAATTAAAAATAAAAAAGAGCTTTACAAATATACATTAGTAAGAAATGTATTATATAACTACTGTATTCAGTGAATTCTGTGAATATTTTATAAAGTTATTTTAGCCCCAATAGAGATGATTATTCTCAGTTTCCTCATACTATTTTATATTTTCTTCTCTATTATAGGAACAAAGCTTCTTAAGCAAACTGATCAGTTATAAGTTCTACAACTAGCTCTGTTCTGCAGTGACAGGGAAAATAATAAACCCAAGTTATAAAATCTGAGAGAGGATAACTAGCTAAGGCAAATTAGTATCTTTTGTTTTGTTGAAAGATGAGAGAATGCCCATTTTGGCTCACATAAAGGAATATGTGAAAAGAAGCAGGACAAAACCACAACTAGTTTAAAATTAAAACATTAAAATGTTTCACATGCCATAAGCATCTTAAATTGTTACAGTATGTAAACATGTTAAGAATAAGTTTAATTTTAAAACTATACAATCTGAAGGCTATAACAGGGCTCTAAAACCAGAAATCCTTCCTTAAATTACTCACTTCCTACAGTATTTCAATATGTCAAACTATAGTAAAGATTGTAAGCTGGTTATTTTTAGAGTTAAAAGCTTTGCCTCCAGATCACAGATGGATATCTAAAGACTAAAGCTGGCTTTCGTACTGCTTATGGTCACATGGTTATCTTCTATATTACCACTGGATATATTAACTAGTTTAATATTATTTTATGACTATTCAATAGGCCTAGTTAAAATTCTGCAAGAAAATTTCCCGGGGGGAAAAGATAGGTTCATTTCATAATGATATTTTGGTCTTCCTCTCTATAATGTCTGTTTTGAAGTTTAAAAGGAATATTTATGCTATTTAACTTTTCAACACAATATGGTCGCATCATTGCCAACTGTAAATGTGCCAATTTTGTGCCCCTGGCCTAAGTGGACAAGTACCTGTTAGTAACAACTGCGCCTGGCAAGCAGACAGTTTGCTATTTACATAAGATTCCTCTCAGTTCTTGGGTAACAACTCTCTTCCTGACATTTAATCAGAAAACAGAAAGCCAGTGTTAAGTGTTCAGCATATTAAGGTCAAAGGATAAAGCATTACAGTACATATCACAAACAGATAGCTGCTGCCGGTATCTATCAAGTTTGATTTCTAACAATTTAAGTTTGAATTATGCACATTATCTGATACAGAGGTTAGATCTTCCAGCCCGTGAAAGGAGTGCACATCTGTTCAGAAATCTCCTATAGCAGATGGGCCTCTTAGGAGTGCAAAAAGAAGGTGGCATTCAGTTGAGTGGCACTGCTTTGACGTGAGATTGCTCACAAATGCGATCTGTATTTCACATTTTGGAAACCCTTGTTCTCGAGCAAAAACACCTTCAAAAGTGCATTCTGTCAAGAAATGACAGAAATCTATGTTGTTCTTTATAAGTAACATGAGAACTAATATATACACAAATGTCAGTTGGGCAAAGAGACAATATAAAATCAGCACAACTTTTGCAAATAAAATTCTAATGACAGTTTTAGTATTTCTCAACAGGGTTGCCAATTAAATGTTATTCTAGTTTATACTATTTGAAATTATGGGTAATATCAGCATGTATTATTTAAATCTTGGTGATCCAAACCTTCACATAGTGAACATTTGCCTAAAAACCAGAAAAAAGCCTCGCATCTCCCATATACCTTTTCAAGAGGCCCATGAAGTTTGTGAAATGAACTCTCTAAAGAAACACTGCAATAATGTCAGTCTCACTTCAGTGCCTGGTAAAACCATGGAAAAGATTATTCCGAAAGGCATTGAAAAACACCTCAGGACAACTCAGTTATCAGTCACAGCCAACATGGCTTCATGAGGAGAAAATCCTACTCGTCAAATCTGATTTTCTTCCACAACAGGGGAACCCACCCAGTTGATCAAGGAAAGACAATAAATGTAATCTTTTTGGACTTCAGCGAAAACTTCCGATATTGTCTCACATAGTGTCCTTCTGAACAAAATGCCCAGCACACAGCTGGATAACCGTGTTATGTGAGGGGTGAGCAAGTGGTTCACAGGTCAGGTACAAACAGTTATAGTGAATGTGGTAACATCAGACTGGCAGTCACTAGTGGGGTTCAGCTCCATCCTAAGCCCAGTTCTCTTCAACATCTTCACTAACAACCTGGACACAGGACTCGAAGGTACACTAAGTAAGTTTGATGATGACACTAAATTGGGAGCAGCTTTTGACTCCCTCAAGGGCACAGAAGCCCTGCAGAGAGACCTCAACAAATTAGGAGAGATTAACAAGGGAAAGTGTGGGACCTTGCACCTGGAATGGTTGTGTGTATAGGCTAGGGAACATGAGGCTGGAGAGCAGCTCTGCGGAAAGGGACCTGGGGGTCCTGGTGGATGGCAAGTTGAATATGAGTCAGCAGTGCCTTGGCAACCAGGAGGGCCAACTGTGTCCTGGGGGGCATCAGGCAAAGCATCGCCAGCTGGTCGAGGGAGGGGATTGTCCCGCTCTGCTCTGCACTGGGGAGGCCTCACCTTAAATATTGTGAGCAGTTTTAGGTGCCACAATGTAAAAAAGACACTAAGCTATTAGAGAGTGTCCAAAGAAGGGCCACAAGGATGGCGAAGGGTCTGGAGGGTAAGCCGTATGAGGAGTAGCTGAGGTCACTTGGTCTGTTCAGCCTGGTGGAGATTGAGGGAAGACCTCATCGCAGCCTTCATCATCCTCAAGAGGGGAAGAGGAGGGACAGGCACTGATCTCTTCTCTGTGGTGACCAGTGACAGAACCCAAGGGAATGGTTGAGTTTAGGTTAGGTATCAAGAAAAGTTATTTACCCAGAGCGCGGTTGAGTTGAGTACTCAACCCTAATGGTTGAGTACTGGAAAAGGTTCCCCAGGGAAGCGGTCACAGCACCAAGCCTGTCTGAGTTCAAGAAGCATTTGACAATGATCTCAGGCATATAGTGTGACTCTTGGGGTGTCCTGCACAGGAGTTGGACTTGATGGTCCTATGGGTCCCTTCCAATTCAGCATAGTCTATGATTCTATGATAAACTAAAATAAATTGAGCAGCAGCTTTCTCAGATTGTAACTCTTATCTTTACGCTTTCCCTACTAGTTTTAATCTGAATAAGCAGCCAAATATTTCATCATTATTAACTGGAAAAAAAGGGTTTTTTTAATCTTCTATAGTTGATTTTGAAGTCATAAAAGTGACTTAATCATCTGTAAAGACACTAGCATTTGCCATGTTACTCAAAAGAGGAAAAAACCAAATGCAAGACCACTAAGAAAAAAAAAAGGTAAAAACCAAGCCCAAGAAGTTAACTGAAATTAAAACAATTATTGTTAAGACATTTACCTAATTGAAACTAATCTCATTTCATTTAAAATAGATTAATGACTTTAAGCCAGCACATGGTGGAAACACAAAACATTTCATTTTAAGAAAAACATGTCATTCCATAGTTTGCCTTTTGTTGCCATAAAGTGCCCTGGATATCCACATCAATATATAGTTTATAAGTAATTGCTTTCAGTAATAAGACACTTTGAAATGACACACAGCAAACCATTAGTTAATTACTTCTTTCAAATCCTATGTTAGTTCTCTGAATGGCAAAAACATGCACAACAGGTGATTTTAGCCTACCATCCATTTCTGGATATGAGCCCATTTTCTATCATATGAATGCTGAGAAAACTACAGAATGTAAAAAGAGAAACAAACAAACCATTTACAGTATAAATTAGTCACCAAACCAGACTGGATTCCTAAATTGAAAATTCAGAAAAATCTATTGAAATTGCCACATAATCTTCAGTATAATACCAGATAATACCAGCAGTTCAAAACCTGAATCTATGGCCTAACAAGAACCATATAAAATTAAGGCAAAAACTGTTTTGCAAATTGCACTTGCTATTACCACAGAAACCACCCCCCCAACAACCAAATATCAGCAATCCATTGATTTGAATGTAATAACGAAAAAGAGTAAGTTCTCAATCTTCTGCATGCAATGTCAAAACCTGAATTAAATATAAAAACCATGAAATAACCAGACTGCTGAAAACCTAGTGTCTATAGGTTTTTTCTCAAGAAATGCAAACTTTTTTTTAGGAGAAATGTGTGGAGCAACACACAACTGTATGCCTAAATATTACCCCAATTTTATTCATTTTTTAAAAATAAAGATCCTGACAACAGGTATTTATTGTCAACACTTTCAGTATAATCCAAACCTAATGCCGAAAATACTAGCATGCAGCTGAATTACACTAAAGGAAAAAATCTTATGCAAACATAGAAATAAAAAAATGTAATAATTTTAGTAAAGGCTTGTAAGAATTCCTAATGTGTTACACTACCTCTTTTTGCTGTCGCTCCAGCTCTCTCATACGTATATCTCTTGCTTCTGCTCGAGCTGCTCGTTTGGCTGCAAGTCTGGCTTCTGCCTACAAGCAGATTGAAAAAAATGAAAGTTAAAACCATGTTTTGAATAATGGTTTAAGTACTCAAATTAATAGCCTCTTCACAATTACACATTAAGATTCTACCATCACAATACAGAGGGATTAAAGAATTCAGAGTTCTCAGAATGAAATTTCAGAAAGAATATGTACCCAACTTTACAGATATCATTGCTAGTCAAAAAAATTACATGTTGATAAAAGAATCATAGAATGGCTTGGGTTGGAAGGGACCTTAAAGATCATCTAATTCCAAACCGCAGACCAGGTACCACTAACTAGGCCAGGTTGCTCAAAGCCCCATACAACCTGACCTTGAACGCTTCCAGGGACAGGACATACACAACTTCTCTGGGCAACCTGTTCCAGTGCCTCACCACCCTCACAGTGGTGAAAAAGAATTTCTTCCTAACATCAAATCTAAACCTACTCTCTTGTAGTTTAAAACCATACATTTCCCTATGTCCTATCAGTATCTGTTTGTATAAAAAGTCACTCTCCCCCTTTTTATAAACCCCCTTCAGGTAATGGAATGCCACAATGAGGTCTCCCCAAAGCCATCTCTTCTCCATGCTGAACAAACATGGCTCTCTCTGCCCATCTTCATAGGAGAGGTGTTCCAGTTGTCTGAGCATCTTTGTGGCCATCACTGAGTTCTTCTCACAGTCTTTACTCATGTCTGGGATTGCCCTGACCAAGGTGCAGGGCCTTGCACTTGGACTTGTTGAACTTCATGAGGTTCCTATGGGCCCACTTCTCTAGTTTGCCCTGGATGGCATCCTCCCATCTGTTGTGCCAAATGCACTGCTCAGCTTTGTGTCATCTGCAAACTTGCTGAGGGTGCACTTGATCTCACTGTGTGTGTCATTGATAAAGATATTAAAGAGTCCTGGTACCAAGACAGACCCCTGAGGGACACCACTCATCACTGGCTTCCATCAAGACAAAGACTCACTGAACACAACTCTCTGCCTGGGTCCATCCACCCAATTCCTTATCCACTGAATAGTCCATCCATCAAAGCCATGTCTATCCAATTTGGAGATAAGGATGTGATGAGCAATCCTGTCAAAGGCCTTACAGAAGTCTAGGTAGTTGACACTGCTTCCATGAGGATCTGGTCCATAATCATCCCAGGCACAGAGGTGAGGCTCACCAGTTTGTAGTTCCCTGGGTCTTCTTTTCTACGCTCTTTAAAAATAGAAGCAATGTTTTCCAGTCACTGGTGACTTTGTTTGACCAACATGACTTTTCAAATATAATGGAGAGTGGCTTGGCAACAACATCAGCCAGCTCCCTCAGGACCATGGGATGCATGTCTGAACTGAGTGAAGAAATACTACTATCACTACAACTTGAAAACTGATGTCTTGTGGACTTTAAAATGACTACGCATAGTATTTGCACAGGCATGCATGCAACTGAATAATCTTTGGCCACAAAAAGACACAAAAACCAAGAATAATCAAAACAAAGATACTAAACCACTACTGCTCACGCCATATTTAAAGGCTCTGCTACCATTTGCAATTATTTCAACAAGCAAACATCACTTAGAATACCTCAAATAGCAATTTATTGATCAAATTGATTAATGGACAAAATGCAGGAAAGAAATTTAAAATTACCATTCCTTAAGAACTACCTTCAACACTGACTATCACCAGAAAGGGACTTCCCTATCTTTTCATTCAAGGCCTTATACCTCCAAAACCTTCCATGTATACAGCTTCAGTGCTGAGAACCTGCTGTAAGACAATTTAACTATCTACCATAGCAGTAAGTTAACAGCAGCAATAAAAAGTAGTTTTCTGGTGTGTTTGTGAAATGAATTGGCTTGTACAAAGACTTTATGAACACCAGACCCAGCAAAAGGTACAAGCAGGACAAACATTAGCATGACCTTCCCCTTCTCAGTGGCAAACAGATTACTTCTGCACTGCTTGTGAAACTTGGTTATTGGCAGATACAACTACGTGTTTTCTCCACTTTCTATCCAGCCTTAACAAAAAAAGAAACATTGTCTTTCAGACCCTAAATGCTACCCCAAATTTAATCATGAGGAAATAAAATTTGCCATAAAGCTAATGTTTGAGGAAAGCACAAGTTCAGTTTCTTCATGTTTGAATAATGAGTTGACAAAAAATTTTGTCTTAAATTCTTGAAATATTAAACCACTGAAGAAGGTTTTCCATCAAAAATTCCAGCTGCCTATTGAATGTTAATTAAAAATTTATGAGAAACAGCGGCAGCCAAAAATTCAGAACTCCTAACAAACAAAACATTTAATTCTGTAGAACTTCTTAAAAATGTAAAATTCAGTGGAATTTTGCCTTTGATTAAGGATAGGTTTTTTCCCCTGCTTTTACCACTATCACAGCACAGGTTTATGTAAAACACTGAAAACTTATAAAACTTTTTACCATGCTTCAGAAAAATGAAAGGGATTTTTAACCTTCAGTTTAACTTCAAATTATTATTAAACTACAGGTACAAAAGTATGTATTGCATAATGACAAGAAAGAAGGCAGACACATTACAGCTTTATTACTCAAAATAGTTTGTCTTAACTTCAAATGATTCTCATGAAGACTGTTTTTCTGTATATTACATATTCAAATAAAACAATTCCAAGGCTGTATCAACACTCCTGACTGCCACAATATAATCTTTTTCCTCTTACCTGATGACAACACACCAGTAAGGCAAGGAAATTCCCATGGAAAAGGAAGTACTCCCATTTGCATCCCTACTCTGTAATTATCGCTCTGTAGCATATGAACTGTCACATAGATACGGATGGCAGCACAGAAAGAGAAAGGACTCAAAGAGCTGATATATTTGAGTTTAGTTCTGTCCAGACATCTGCATCTAGCCTTTAGGTTCTGACAAAGCTTTACTATTAAAGATACAAAATTAATTTGTTTACTGATTCATGCAGAAAATCAATTTACATTTCACCATTCTCCTAGTCCTACAGTCAGCAACCTAACTTTCAGATTCCTACAGTAGAGGGGAAATTCCATTTCTTCTAATTTACTAAATCCTTGATAAAACACAAGAGAATTCTACAATAATTTGTCAAAAAATACATGCTTGAAATTGAAGAAAAAAACTTTCTTAGAGAATTTTTTTAGCAAGAAATGGTTTGGCATTACATCAATTATTAATCTGAGCATCTGGGTTCCTCTGAAAATCATAAAAAAGACAAAACACTTGGCAAGTTAACTGAAAGCACAGTTCTCGGGCTTCCTTCACCAAACTCTAAAGCAAGAGACAAATCATAGTACCATTTCAAAGGGGCCATGACACCAAGTAATTCTTTATTCTCAGCAGACCTGTTAGAGCACAGGCCTCATGTTACTGATACAGCACTCATACAAATCTTCATAACTAAGTAATTGAAATTCTAAATTAACAATCAAAAAGAAACAGCCATAATTCCAAAGGACATAGTTTTTTTCCCTGGGTGCTGCTATTCACTTGGTTGCCTTACTGAAGAAAGCCCATAAAAGTTGTGAAACAAATTACCCCCAACAAACCCTTCACAAATTAATTTTGTCAGGTACATTGAAATAAAGTTTTAAATATCTGCTAAGGAAAATACAGTAACTGCTAGGACTGTTAGTGAAGGGTCTGGTTAAGACAAAGGCTGGAAGCAGATCACTGCACATACCAGGAATTTGACAGGTAGAGTTCGTACCTTCTACAACTGGAGTGAGACTGTGGAACTGGAAGGCCAGACAATTGATGAGGTGGGCTAAGGTCCTTCTGAGGTAGTGGGGCCTCCTAAAACAACACCCTGCATCAAGACCTCCTCTGTCAAGAGGAAAATAAGGGTAGCTGTGATAGGAGACTCCCTTCTAAGGGGAATGGAGGGCCTGATATGCAGACCCGACACAACTCACAGGGAAGTCTGCTGTCTCCCAGGGGCTTGGGTAAGGAAAACCAGAAAACTCTCCAGTCTAATATGGTCCTCTGATTACTGTCCACTATTGGTTGTTCAAACTGGCAGAAACAAAACAACAAAGAGAAGTCTGAGGGCAATCAAAAGAGATTTCAGGGCCCTAGGATGATTGGTAGAGGGATCAGGAGCACAGGTGGTGATTTCCTCAATTCTTCTGGTACCAAGCAATAATACTGATAGGAATAGGCAGATCCATCAGGTCAATGCATGGCTCTGAGGCTGGTGTAAGTGGAAAAATTTTGGGTTTGTTGACCATGGGTTGATCTCCTAAACACCTGGTCTACTGACAGCTGACAGGAGGCACCTATCTCAGAGTGGAAAAAGAGTTCCTAGCACAGGAACTAGAAGAGCTCATTGACAGGGCTTTAAACTAGCTTGGAAGGAGGAAAGGGGCAAAACCAGGCTTGCCAGTGATGAGCCATGGGATGGTGTGCCAAAATTTGAGGAGAACACTCGTGGGATCCCTCAATCTGCTTCACAAGGTATTGGCTACAATGTAACACACCTGAAATGTTTCTACACCAATGCACACAGCATGAGGAACAAAGAAGACGAGCTTGAGGCCCAGTTCCACAGATTTGACTTTGGCATAAATGAAATCTGATGGGATACAATCTGTGACTGGAGTGCCCTGTTGGATGNGAGAACACTCGTGGGATCCCTCAATCTGCTTCACAAGGTATTGGCTACAATGTAACACACCTGAAATGTTTCTACACCAATGCACACAGCATGAGGAACAAAGAAGACGAGCTTGAGGCCCAGTTCCACAGATTTGACTTTGGCATAAATGAAATCTGATGGGATACAATCTGTGACTGGAGTGCCCTGTT
>VXAY01002313.1:0-13022 GCA_013399855.1 Oxyruncus cristatus
TCAGGGCTTAAGGCAACAAAACCAATACTGTTCTTCTACAGAATTCTGCTACTGCTTTGGATCAAAGGTGTCCACTCATTAAGGAGAGCTTGGTTAGGTGTCTGGCTTCTGATAAGAAAATGTGTTTTTTTGCTAAATGGAAGTACAGTGTTTCTGACCGCTCACTTATGGTCCTTCTTGCAGACTGCAGCGACTCTCTGATGAAAAGAACCGTCCCATGTGTAAAGACAGGTAAAAATTCTTGAGTCGTGTAGGCATGGATGCTATGCTGAAATATTTCCGATAGTTGAGAAATGCAGGAGTGTCTTCCCTACTTCCAGGCAGCTTGTGGGAACCCAGGATCCAGGGTAAAAGTCTAGATGATACAACTCTGCTCGTGAGCTTCAACCCGTGGATGGAGCCAGCCCGGTACCAAATTCATGTGGCCAGTTACCTGCATGAGAAGAAGTGTAAAATGATCACACATGATTTCACTGAGGTAATTCCCATCCCAGATTATACCTTCTGTGGTGATTTAGGCAAGTAGTTGCTAAACCAGGTCTTGGAGCTGTGATGTAGGAGATGTAGCAAACATTTGAACAACAGTTTTCAAGGAGTTGTTTACACAAATTTTTCATTGCCTTGGGAAAGAGGAATTTTATGTCAGGAATTTGGTGGATTAAAGATCAAACAGAGGTTTTACAATTCATGGAGTAGTCTATAAACGTCTGCAAAGTCAAATTTGATGTTTGACTGGTCTTCCCCTTTTTCAAGCCAATGCCTGGGGAGACTGAATAAATCAACCAAAACTGAGGTGCAAAGTTTCACTGAAGTACTTTGTCAAATATGATCACGGGAGGTTGTTAGTTAATTTTTTTAGATAAAGAATGAGTGTTTTAGTAACAGATGTTTCATTCAAGCTGAGAATCAATTTCTGTAGGTCTCACAGTCTGTGTTGCTGAGAAGCTAGAAGTGTCCAGAGTATCTTCTGACATGAGAAGTGTTTCCCTTCAGGCATCTGAGGGTGGAGAAATGCTGAATATTTGGTACCAGTCCCCACCCTTCCCTGGGGGAGGGTGGGTATAATGGCATTCAGTTTGTTTAATCTTTCCATTCCTTAACACTTAAAAGCCTTTGTACTGCATGCACTGGTATGCATTAAGTTATTACTGACACAGATTGTTCACCTCTACCTGTGTTTCCCTGGTAGAGGGGAATGTTCCTCATTCTGGAGTATTTGCTAATCACTGTAAAGAATGTATTTAGATTGTCATGATATTGACTGTGTAGAGCAGGTAACAAGGGCAACTTATTTGTCTGTTCTAGTGTCAGAAGCAGCAGTGTTGGCAGCTGCTTTTAATTAAACAAGGAAGCTTGTTAATGTTTGCACATTATATAACTGAAGACGTTTAGATTGTTTAGAAACCATATGTTTAACTCATTTGAAGTTATACAATGTACATCCTTAGTTGTTCCCTGTGCAGTCTTAGCCTGCTGTCTTGATTGTGTTACCGTGTCTGTCTCACAGGACACCCACAGTGACGGTGGCCAGATCCCTTACTCATTTTGTTCTCTGTGGGCTTCTCATTCCAAAGAAAGAAAATAGAAGGTTTTTGCTTCTTTGAACGATTCCGTGTTCTCACATCAACTTCTTTTCTTTCTTCCTTCTTTCATTCAATTTTCTTCCTTCCCTTACAACGGATTTCTGCAGGGTGGACTACAAGAGCAAGTGAATGTCACAATCAAAATAGAGAAGAACATAAAAGCTTGCTGCAACTACAAAATACAGGTAGGATCTCACTCTTGTGCCTGTGCCTTCCTTCACAAACAAGGGAATGAACAACTTAGGAATGTTATAGGGTTTTGCACAGTATTTTGTTCAGAGATTGACTGATCTCTAATTACCTGTATTAGGGAAATAGTGATTATGGCTGAAAGAACAGTGTTTTTTATATAGATGTGCTCTGTAGTCCATGCCTTTTCCTTAGTATAGGGCTGCCAAGTCAGAGACTTTGGAGTGGAAATGGCAAGTGTGCAACCTCAGGAGCTCCCAGCCTTCTTAATCTCTAGTGTCAGAATCCTTGATCAATCTTGTTTGCTGAAGGGAAATGGGAGTTCTGTGTCCCTGTGCTAAAATACAGGAGGTGTTGAGACAGGGGGGAAATAAAGCAGGGAACAAAATCGCTTTTAAGAATAACTTCGGTTTTCTGAATTTATTTCAACTGCAGATTCAGCCATTCTTTGTGAACTGTGGCACAGACTGTCTGAGACACTCTGCTTTCATCCCATGTCCACCAGCTCCAAGTGAGAACCACTTTTCTGTAACCTAGACTCCCATTGGCTTACAGATGAGAGCTGAATGTTTAATGTGATTCTTGTCTTTTGCAGGTACAGACCCATCAGGTAAGAAGCTCTTCCAATACCCTGAATTTTTTTTTGCTGCTCTTGATCCTCCCTGGGAATGACCCAATGAAATGTCCCTGTTGAAAATTTTATATTGTTTGAAGGTAGGTAAGTGCTTGTTTGACATAAGTAGCCAGAATTGTTGGGCTGGAAGTTGAACTTTTTCTGAATTATATGGCTGTGTTGTGTAAGTTAAAGACAGATCATAGTGAAACCCGGAGCTAACAATCTGAACATTAATAATAGTTAAGACAAAGCTGTAGCTTAAATATTACTTAAAAAATAATAGTTAGAGCCGACACGTCATGGTATGTGAAATGTAGCAAAAGTATTGTATCATGGACTGTAGAACCCACCCAAGCCCCCACTGAAACCATCCTCAGAGGATGTGAAGATGGGCCTGTGGCAGCCACTTGGTAACAAACATCAAACCAATGAAGGGCAAGGAGACCCCAGACCCTAATCCTGCCATTGGCCAAGACTGTTGTGTGAGGGATGGGGAATTTGGGTCATCAGGGATTTTTTTTGTTCGATGTCCCTCTTTGAAGGCACCAAGCTCAAACTACCAGATACCATAACTGAGCTGTGCCAGGAGATCTGTTCGATGGAGATGAGAGCCTAGTGTCAAAAATTTCTCTTAACAGTCCTCATGTAACACCAAGTTCAGAATTAATTGTGCTAAGAATTGCTTCACCATGATTTGATGAGGCAAGTATTTGTATGCAGCGTGAACCTTAAAGAGCAATTTTTTTTAGACACACTTCACTTACATAGAATTCTTTGAGAAGCAGTTTTGACAAGAAGAGTCTTAATATAAAATACTTTCTGTCACTTTACTCAGTGTTAAAAAATTTGCATAATATAAAGCAGCTTTTGGAGAGAATAGCTTGCATATATTCATTTTTATGAATGTCAAGATAACTTGTGCATGATGATTTGACATCTTTTTTTTTGGCTGCAACACCTGTAAGGAGCTGGTTTGCCCGAGATTGGGGAAAAAAAACAAAAACCAAAACAAAACACCTGTAGATTGANAAAAACAAAAACCAAAAAAAAAACCCTGGAAAATGAAAAAAATAATTGCCCAAAATTGTTGTTTTTTTTTTTTTTTTTTTTTTTTTAGATAGATTACATGAACAGGCAGGACATGGGCGGCATGCCTGTCAAAGCTGGGGAAACGTTGCTATTTAGAGGAAGGTTATTGATCTGTATTTTCAGTGTGCTGCACATATGGTTCTTTTTGTGGAGCAAGGCGATGGGGTAGAGCAGCATCATGAAAGCAGGAATTCATTTTGAGAAGTGACTCTATATTGTGAGAGGGAAGTGCTGGTGTCTGCCTGTGGTTTTGGGCACAACCGGGGTCCTCCTCTGCTCAAGAAACTCCTGCTCTTTGGTGAAGCTCTATTTGTGTAAGGCAATTTCTGAGGAGTATTTTTGTACTGCAGGTGATATGTTTATATGGCTCTACTGGTGTATCACGGGGATCTGTGTGTTGCTGGTGGGATCAGTCATAGCAGGTGTGGTGTGTATGACTAAAAAACGAGCAGGTAAGACTCATACCGGCTAGGAGGAAGAAAAAAATTCAGTGCTAAAGCTGTACTTTTCCTACTTCTGTTGCTGTTTTGTTTCCTTGCTGTTGTGATGCCTTACTGCTGAGATAATGCCTATGTAAACACCTTCTTCTGTTTTACATCATAGCACTTGTAATGTCCTAATACCATCCACTAGATAAGTAAAGTCTTCCATAGGTTATGCTGTCTGGTACTCCATGTTCTTCATGCACAAGTTCATAGCACTCAGAGCTCATGAAGGGAAAAGGAACTTTATAGTTCAGCCCTCATGCTGCAGAAATCTTTTCCATTAATTTTTCTCCTTCGTTGCATCAGAATTTTGCAGAGCAGAAGCTTCCTGTTTGTCCACACTGAAGTCTTTCCCCTGATCCTGAAAGTCTCTACAGAATTAATTTCTGGACTATTTTGAGCTTAAATAATGTTTTTCAATTAAAGTGGAAGGGAATAAAACAGGACACAGAGGTTGGCATCAAGCAAGGTGGAAAACTGGGTATTTAAGGGCTAATTCCTAGTCTTTTTGTGCTGTAGCTGTGAGGCAGTTACCACAGGGAAGCTGTTTAACTCACTGGTTAAATTTTTCTTTTTCTCCTGAGAGGAGTAATTGGTAATCTTTTGGAAAATTTCTCAACACATCAGACTTAGAGATAAGAGGTGGCTGGGGACATTTTGGTCACCTCTTCAGAGAAGCCTCTTAAGAAAAATCCATGTTTAAAAATGCCCCTTCTCCTTAAAGAGTGGTGGCAGAACAACAGTTGGGTGTCCTTGTACTTCTTGAGACCAAATGGATCTGAGGGAGATACAGAAAGTTCTTTTTGAGTGCATTCTGTCTTCTCTCAAAGGAAAAATATAGCAAAGTACATAGCAAAGTATTTGTTCAGTATATTTTTTTATTAGGCTTCTTCCTCCCTATGGTTTTATCTCCCTGCACGGTTAAGGGTTATTTATGTAACTTAATCTGTGGAAGGTGTTGTGATTTTAAGCACTTAATCTAACTAACTGTGACTTTCTCTCTCTTCCAGGACGCCGACGAGGGAAATCCAACCACAGTGATTTGCAGACTGGTAAGATGTTCTGCCTGTGTTTTATCAAGCAGGTGTCATGTGTTCTGGAAGTCTCACACAGTTGTCCAGAAGGGGTTTTCAAAGGGACTGCTATTCTATCGGTGCTTCTGAAAACCGACTGGTAGTCTTTGGATCTTCCTGTTTAGCTAAAAGAAGCTTTGTATGTGGAATTTGAAATGCCACGTTTGACAGGTGGGAGGTAATTGCTTTGTAAAGTGGTGAGACTTGTGACCCAGCTGATGCTGTACTGGCAAAAGAACCTTTGCTGATGGCAGTAGGAGGTTGGTTTGGGTGGGGTACACTCAGCTCTCCAGCAGAGAATAGAGCTACACCTGCAAACCTCTTGAAGCTGGTGTATTGTTTTTGTGTGGTGAAATTCGATGAATCATCTGGGCATTATTGCAAGTCACAGCTCCCCTGTCTGTGCTTTCATATTAAATTTATACAATGAGGTGGTGTCCACGTGCATTACCAAAACAGCATTAAAGCAGGTAGTCACTGGAACCTTTTGTTAATATCGATGTTGATTACTGCTGACTTGCACCGTTAACGATTTTGGGAACGTGGCTGGAATTAATATTTTTCTGTCTTCCATCAGCACCGTATACCGACCTCTCCCTGCCACCCTTGAAGCCCCGGAAGGTCTGGATTGTGTACTCTGCTGACCACCTGCTGTACGTGGATGTGGTGCTGAAGTTTGCTGAGTTTCTGATGACGGTCTGTGGCACTGCTGTAGCCTTAGACCTGCTAGAAGATCATCAGATCTCGGAGTTAGGGCCCTTGCCCTGGCTCACTCGGCAGAAGAAGGAAATGGAAGACCTGTCTTCGAAGATCATCATCTTGTGTTCTCGGGGCACCCAGGCCAAATGGCAGGCCATGCTTGGGAGTGAGCCTGTGTGTCTCAAGCAAGATCAGCAGAAGCCAATGGGAGACCTGTTCACCCCAGCCTTGAATTTGATCCTGCCGGATTTCAAGAAGCCAGCCTGCTTTGGGATGTACATAGTCTGCTACTTTGAGGGAATAAGTAGTGACAAAGATATACCTGATCTGTTCAATGTCACATCCAGGTACCAGCTGATGGACAAGTTTGAGGATATTTATTTTCGGATTCAGGATTTGGAGAAGTTTGAACCTGGGCGGATCCATCGAATCCAGGAAATCACGGCTGAAAATTACGTCGATACCCCCAGTGGGAGGAAGTTGAAAGAGGCCGTACAGAAGTTCAAGAACTGGCAGGCTGAGCACCCGGACTGGTTTGAGAGGGAAACCATCTGCTTGGATAATGATGAAGAATTGCATTCCCTAAACAGAGAGAGCCAGGTGGATTCACTGCTGAGTGAATCAAGTGGGATTGTGAAACACCAGCTGCACCTACGTGAGCCTGACCCCAACTGCTGTTATGTCATCAACCTCCACATGCATGAAGGTGAAAATACAGGCTGTAAACTGCAGCCTCAGCTTAATCCATGTGGGGATCCAGCTTCTCAGACTATGGTCCTTCCTGTGGTTGAAGCTCCTCTAGTTCAGGTGGTGGAACCAGTCTCTCCTGTGGAAGATAGAGATATACTTGGTCATCATGTGCTGAGTAATGAGGACTGCATGGAGGGAGTTCCTCTTCTGGAGACAAGCTTTCCAGTGAGGAATAACATCATCCTTCATGATGACTCTGACGTTTCAGCAGTAGCTGACCACAGTCCTGCAGACCTCTCAGGTGAACTGAGGGACCATCTGAATGGATTTATGTACCCTCTTTATCAGCAGAGTGTCATTCCTTCAGAGCCGTATCTCTGCCAGGAGGAGGCTGACGGGCAGCACCAGTTGGTCTTCGATGACCAGTGCAAAGACCAAAGACAATCAGTGCAGTCAGACCAGGGCTACATCTCTAGATGTTCTCCTCTGCCTCCTGATGACCTCGTGGAGGAGGAGGAGGAGGAAGAGGAGGAGGAGGATCAGGAAAAACAGTTGGTCTTCCATGAACTCTCTCCAGAGGTCTTGAACAGTCTAAGGAGCCTCCAGAAGCAGCTGTTTTTCCAGGACATTCAGAGGAGCTCTAACTGGAGCTATCCAGCTGAGGTGATGGACATTGACCAGTCTCTGGAGGACTCTTAGATTCTGTCTGGGACCTGCTCCATTTGAAATACGGGGATGGAAGGTGGTCCCGTGCAGAATACTGGAACACCATCCCTGTCCTTGTATTGTAAATGACTTCGCAGTGGCATCTGCCTGCCTGCTGCTGGGATGCAGGATTGCCCAGCAGACTGGTGATGTTGCTTCCAATCTCCCTGGAGAGAAGCAAAGAATATTGGCCACCTCTGTGAAAGGACAGGCAGTAGCTCTGTTCCTTGGGAAAAGGCGCTGCGTCGAATCCTCACTGATGGATGGCAGAAAAATTACTGTGGCTCATCCACTCGTGCCTTCAAAATGCCCTCCAGCTGTACTGATTCTATTGCACTGGATAAAAGTCATGGCCAGGGTTTGGAAAATAGATTTAGATAGGATGGCAAAATGTGCATTGCCATTGCCATACACATTTTAAATATTTTGTTGCAAATACTGTGCTAAATTTGTGTGCCTTAAATGTCAGCTAGGTTAGTGCTGTCTCTACCTGGTTGATACATGTGCCTAAAGACTTTTCTTTTGCTACTTACCCATTAATCTGCAGCTGCGTTTCCATGGTCATTCAGAAATCAAGTGGAGTAACTGAGCAGTAAGTGGGATAAACCTTTAAACTGTGAGTCCTCATAACTCTCCTTGCCTCCCTACTGGGAGATAGGATTGAAAATGGCAATGGCAGGAAGGGGGAAAAGGGAGCTAATGGACCAAAAAATGTAATTTGGAGTTGTTGCAAAATTTTAAGAAAAATTTGGGGGCTAAATAGAGAATCACTGGATTGGGAATCTGGTGTATCCTGCAACACAGTGCTGCAGTGCTGTTTGCTTTTGGGTATCTTGGCACCGGGGAGATGTGAACTGAAGATGTAGATAGTGATACACAATTAAAGAAATGAAAGACTACTTTGGAGGAGAGAAAAAAGCACATCTTCAGCAGATGTTGTTTTAGAGCAGAGGTTATATCTGAGTTAGGGGAGGTTGAGTGAAAATGACTATAACATGTACTTGTGTGGGTATGAACTCAAGCACGGGTAGTTCAGTTAACCACAGTGAAATACTGAATAGGCCAAAGGGTTCATCCTCCTGGAGCAGTGATGGTAACTCTGTCAATTCCAGTGTTTTTTAAAAATCGGGCTGGATGCACTAGAAAAAATTGTTCCATGTGAGTAATGGCACATTGGCCCTTGTAGCACTGGCTGGGTAGCAGACTAGCTGAGGCTGGCATTTACCCTGGCTCTTATCACTGTTTCTGCAGCCCACTGGATAACAGCCTGTGAGATGTAAATACATCCAGGTCTTTCTCCTTGTGCCTTCAGACGAGCTTGTCATCTTCCTGTCCTTCAAAGTTTACTCGTCAAAAAATCCTAGCATAATTTTACTTCAGCTTTTTAAAAGTCTGATGTCTCAGAGAATAATCTGTTTTTTTGACTTGCAACAAATATTTTGTTATGTATATTTTATAATTTTATAAATTGTGGGGATTTTCCTTAAATTAAAAAAACAATGCTATCTTTGGAAGATATTTACTTAAACAGTTCTGCGTCCTCCATTCTGCCGAACTCCTTATTGTTAGTATTTGTTACAGAAATCTGAGGCAAAGCTGAGCCAGAACTGAACTGGCTCACAAATGCCAAAATGTTCCTGCAAAGCATGGCAGCTGTATTGAGCCGAGCTGGATACAACTGAGGGCCCTCACCTTTGGGGAGGGCACATCCCTTCAAAAGGAGTGTTAAAGGAATTGTTAGTCACTCCCGTGCAGGACTGCTCCACGAGGCAAGACTGCTAAGACAGCTGCTTTCTCTGCAGCCAGATAACAAAGGGACAGTCCCTGCAGAGATCCAAACTTAAGACTGGGAGCCTTCCTGCCTATACAGGATCTAACCCAGCAGGAGCTCAGTAAGAGGCAGCTGTGATCTCAATGCTTCTCCAGTGAGAACCCATTTCCCAGATTATGTGAGTAATTGCCATCTTGATGATCCCACTTCTAAAAGTTTCTTTTATCTTACAGCAATTAACATGTAAATCTGATTTTTTTTTTTCCCATGAGTCTTTTTCAAGTAGTATGAATTCCTATAAATCACTTAAACAGGAGGCTCAGAAGTGTCATCTGGATTTGCTTGCTTCAGTCATTCCCTTCTCAAATAACTCCCTTGGTGTTACAGCTTTTAGAATATGCTTTCACTTACAAAAAGTTTGTTTGAAGGGAAAATCCAGACGCGATTTCATCAATTCAGTATGAGGAAAACAAGTAACTTCAACGCATCTGTTGGTCCCTGAATACAAAATTGAATAGCCCAGCAAGATTCAAAGGAGGAAAAAAAAAAAAAAGGAGCAAAATCAGTCACAAGTTTCTAACTTTATTTTAACAATCCTGCTTTTTAAAAAATACAAGTTCTAATTAATGCCAGGGGGATGCCAAGTGTCCATCGGCCACAGGCCTTATCTCTCACTTCAGTTTCCCCTCCTGGGAGTAGTCACCTCTATTGTCAGGATAGCAAACAAAGAGCAATAAAATTCTAAATAACTGAATAGTGTTACAAGGCTTGTGACAGAATCCCAAGGGACCTGTGTCTCAACCTATGGCACAATTTTTATTTAGCAAAGTGTTACTGACCTGGACCAGTAATTTAATGTTGGGAGAATATACAGGAGGTGTGCAAGGTGCATCAAGAGAGGTATTGCTTGCACTTTAACAGTACCACTATCTCTTTCTTCTGCAAACAGATCTGTTAGGTGGCAGAAGGGTTTAAATGGAAGAGTAAGCTCAATTACCAGTGAAAGGGAATTCAAAAGGTGGAGCTGGCTTATAAACAAGACGTTGAAGAGCTTTAAATGGTTTTCTGTAGGAAGTAATTGCAGTAGCAGTAGAGGTGCCCTTTTAGTTGCAAGGAGACTTCTGCACAGCCAACTCCTGCAAGAGCTTTATACTCTCCAAACAGCACATCTACTACCAGCCTAGAAACCATGGCACCACAAAGAACGACTTTTTCTACCAAGGAATTCTATACAACAGAAGAATCATTTTGCAGGGTCGTCTGTCCCAGGCAATCTTTTCATCCACCGACAAATTTGAACTGCGATTTCACTGCCAGTGGTTTAAGTATGCCATGGCTAGATAAATTTCAAATATGCCCTTTTTCTCTTCAATGTCCTAACTGGAAAAAGGCACTCACTGTTGAAACAGCAACTTTATGGGCTATGAAGGGGTACTGAAGTAAGACTTGTTAATAATTCTGCTGTGATTCTTCTAGTGTCTCAACTATGTTCACACTTCAGTGTATTAGGGGTTAGCACTTCGGTGCTATCATGAAGTTGGCCATAGCAGCAAAACATAGTTGGTGAATAGCTTTTTTTCCTTCACCTTGTTTTTGGCAATGTTGGTTGTTTGGGGAATTATTTTTTATTTCTTCAGCTGTTTGACTGAAGCGTGGAGTAGTCCTAGGTTCAGGTATCACCTCATTCTCTCTTCAGTAATTATTTCTGAGATTTTACTGTCTACTTAATGCTGAAAAAGGAAGGTGCAAGGAAACAAATACCTGTACAAGCGTAATACACCTGTAATTACACCTCCTTTGGCCAGGAACTTAGCATCCCCTCGACACATTTCACATCACACAGGAAAAGTTCACAGTACCAAGTTTTACAATCACAGTCACTCACAGCACCAAGATTGTCCAGACAAGAAGTTACCGAAGAGAAAGGCCACTGGCCGAAATTCACACAATTGCCCATGTAAGGGCTCAGGTAATAAAGCACTGGTGGGAAAGTTAAGCCTAGCCTTTGCCAACTCTCCATTTGGCATGAGGAGAGCAGCACGTCCCCCATCCTAGCTGCACTTCTGAACAGAACAGCACTATTGACCCATCTTTTCCAGGGGCTTTTCTAGCCCCTCAAACCCCACCAGCCACTGAGAGCTGGGGGAGAAGAGCCCCAGGGCATCCCCGCTTCTGCCTCTGGGAGCTGGAAGTTACCAGACTGTAAACATTTTGTTGTAGCAGTCCACTGGAGCAGGCAGTTGATCCCACTCTGTGAAAAGGAAGGTGGGACAGAGGCTCAGTCCCACTGAAGCCCAAGCCCTGAAGGAGAGAATGAATGTGTGTGCGGAAGAAGTCTGGGCTGTGCCTGCAGTCCTGCTCTGGGTAGCAGTTGGTTGTGCTTTATTTCCCCTTCCCGTCAGGACAGCTTGAAAAAAAAATTTGGGACAGGAAACTGTCATTTTTCACAATTATTGCAGCATTGCCCAGATAACAAAACATAAGCCTGGGAGGGGCAGAGTCCTTCCTCCAAACGTGGCCTCTGTGCTCCTGCTCCCAGGGGGCTGGTTTCAGGAGCAGCTGCAGCCAGGCAGAAGAGCAGGCCTGAACCCCTCCGAACATTCATGGAGCTTAAAACCAAAGAAAACTGTGTTTCTATGAGTGGTTACTAACAATTAACTTTTTCCCCTGCCTACCCTAAACCACATGCACAAGGAGGACAGGATGCTCATACATGGGCTTCCACCAAAGCTCAGGGAGCCCCTCTGCTTCAAGGGCTCCTGCAGCACTTTGCTTTCTGTGCTGAAAAGTGAGGTTCACTGAGCATGGAGCCCACCCTGAGCAGCACCAGCATCCTCTGCTTTGCTGTTTGAGATGGAGCAGCTTGCAGGCTTAACCCCATCTCTGCTCTCTCAAGCAGGCATGGAAGGGGGCCAGAGGAAATCTTTCCAGCCTTTCTGGCTGTGTAAAGGAAGACCCTACACTCTGTGTCAAAAGAAAACCAATGCTGATCCCATAAACATGCATATTCACAGAGAAATGAGAGCCCCAGCACCTGGGGATGCAAGCAGTAGGCTGCTGTAAACCCTGTTCTCACCAGAAATAAATGTCTTGGTGGTTATGAAATGGGGCCTAAGCCCCGGTTCGTGTCCATGCTGGATTCATGTTTCTTCAGCATGTGAAGTCAATGTAAGATGCAAAAGGTTGAAGCACAGAGGTAGACATTTTTGGCTAGGAGAAGGTGGCTCATGGGCTTGAAGTGCTTCCAGAGGTTCCCCAGCTGGGATGTAAAGGCCTGGGAAACAGAGGCAGCAGCTTTGCAAGACCTAGGGAAGCCAAAGCATGCTTTCTTCTGTCCTTCCTGCATCCCAGAGGAACATCTCTGCTGGTCAGGCCCCTCTTGCATCTCATTGTTGTGGACAGCAGAAGTTCTTAAAAGAGGAGACAAAATGCACTGGTCCCTGTTGTTTAGGAGGAAAAGGAAAAACTGTACTTTTATGGTCACAATGCAACACAATGTCCTGGCAGGGAGCGGGAGGGGAAGAGTGGGGCGCTCCAGACAGGGGGGAGACAGAAGTCCTGTTGTAAAGGGCAGGTGCGTTTTCCGGGGACAAGTGTCATCCGTAGGCTCCTGCAGGTAGTCGGGTTTGTGCGGAGCTTCCGCTGCTGGATTCGTCCATGAGAAAGGGAGGAGGGGAGCTGGAGTCTGGCAGGGAAGCCCACGTCCCCTTCCCCTGCTCGGCCACGGAGGCAGGAACCTGAGCAGAAACGCAGAGAGACTCTGCCGGGAGCGGACCCGGAGGCGGCGGGAGCCCCTCCGGGGACGGCTGCCAGGGGGGCTCAGCCCTGGACGGTGACCGCCAAGGCGTTCACGTACCCGTGGGGTCCCACGTCCACGTCGGAGAGCCCGTGGGCCAGCGGGGCGGCGGCGGNNNGGAGGCAGCAGGTCTCCAGCGCCTCCAGCCCGCGGCAGGTCAGGAAGAAGAGGTTCTTCAGCATGAAGAGGGAGAGCGGCTGCTGGTAGCGCAGGAGCAGCAGGCAGCGGAGCGCCAGGAGCGGCGCGTCCAGCAGCCCGGCGGGCAGCAGGAGGTGCAGGGCGAGGCGGGGGGCCCCGGGCGGGCGGGCGGGGGCGGGGGGCGGGTG
>VXAY01002313.1:14475-29709 GCA_013399855.1 Oxyruncus cristatus
GACGAGGGGGGCGAGCAGGGGAGGGGGAGGAAGGCGCCCCCGCCCTTGTCCCCGGGGTTGCCACAGAGCCACATCTCGGGGAGCGCGGTCCCGCTGCCTCCTGCCTCGCAGAACCCCCGTGGGTGGAGCTGGCCGGGCTTGGGCGAGTCGCCCATGGACATGCCACAGCTACCCGGCAGCCACTCCATAAATGCTCCGCTTCCATAAAATCGGAAGTATTTCCGTCTCTCCTGATCTCTCTAGGCTGACCAAGACAAAGGCCAGTTGGCCTGGCACAGAGCCTGCAGTGAAGCACTCGGGGCTCCTCATCTGTGCTGCTGCACACTCACCTGCCCCTACGTTCAGTCTAAGTATTTGTTCATCAAAGGAAGCATCTTTGACCTCACCAATTTCCTGGGTTGAGCCAATGCACATGCTGAGGGCCATGCCCAGCTTGCATGATGGGACAGTGGCTTTAAATTGGTGTGAATAGCCCTAAAGTTCCTACTTCTGCTGAAAGCACCAGTTGGGACCTTTATTGACTCACAAGTAATGGACTTGAATTGAGCTTGGCTGGATCTGCTCACCACCAGCACTAATGACTTGGTAAATCATGTTCCAAAGTGGCTTGATGCTCAGCATGACTAGTCCCTCATTCCTACCTGTGCCTGCCAGTGATGACCCAGGTGCTGCCTGTCAATGATGTGATGCCCATCAAATAAACTGTACCCCCAAATGTCTGAATTAACTACACTTTGTGATAAAGATCCAAAATAATTTGATTTTTGAAACTGTTGCTAAATCAACACATGGGGCTGAGCAAAAACATAGATGCTTAGTACTGGCAAAGTGCATCCAGGACAACCATCTAAAACATGTTGGTGCAGGCTCCCCGAGGAGCCCTACTCCGGTCAGTGTCCCTGGCTGCTCTTCACAACAAGGAGAAATCAGTCTGGGGTACTAGGAGAATTCATGCTGAAACTTGAAACAAAGAAATAACTGAGAAAGGGAAGGGGAGAACTTGAGCTGGGTTGACACAAAGATTTCTTTAGACACACAGCAATGGTCAGGAGGAAAAGCAGAGTAAGAAGAAGAGTCACAGCAAAAGCATTGCTGCCAATGGAGCTTGAAGTGAGAGGGCACAGACAAAGCAGTCTTCTAAAAGCATGGTCAACACAGAGGGAAAAGGAGAAGGTAACTGAGGCAATGCAAGCTTTAATGTAGTTACTTGGGCAGCACAGTACTGAAACAGTACCACCTCTAAACCTGGGGTAGCAACATGCAGCTGTTCCCATGGACTCCCGCACTGGTTGCTATCCTGCTTCTGTGTCCAGGCTGCTGCATCCCTGCTGCTGTAACCTGCACGGCTGGGCTGCAGTTAGGATGGGGGACATCTATTTTCTGCTACACTCACATTATGTTTTCGATGCCTGGATACACTTGCCAAGGATCAGCCTTGCATCAGCGCTACTCCTGTCATTGCCTTCCTCTAACTCACCTTGTCATCGTACCTCGCATCAGAGGACACGGAACACGCATGCGCTCTCTTCCTGAGGGTTTTCTCGCTAACTCCACGTTTCCATTAGCAAATAAAAGTACTTCATTTTAAGAAGGTCAGTAATTACAGCCTATCATAAGGAACACAAGCATCCAAAAGAACAGTCCAGCCTGGAGGGTGGTGAGTGGGCTGGTGCATCCAAGGCTGGTGCCAGGATGGAGAACACGAAGCTTCACCCCAGGGCAAAACAGGCAGGACACCTACACAGATGCTCATGGGAGGCCCAGAATGCACCAGGCAGTACCATGAGCTTTGTAACTCTGAGAAGCATCACTGGCATTTGCAAGTGTAAGATCTGGTGAGTCCAAGGAGGGCTGTTGCCATTTATTTTCCCAGCAGGTGACTGTGTGGCAGCCTGAGGCCAAGGGCCTCTCACAGCAGGCTCCCAACAGCCCTGTATTTAGTCTGGGCACCTTGTGGGCCTCTGCCAAGGTGCTCGTCCCAGGCATCACACCTCTGGCACCCCCTCTGCCACACAGAGCCACAGGGCTGCCCTTCCCCAGGGGCTGCTCCCCATGATCCACAGCCCACGTCAATGCCTGAGAGGCACTGCCATGTTGCTGCCTCCATGGTGACACGGGTGACATTAGTCCCTCTGCATTGTGGGGGCCCACAGTAACCCATCACAGGAAAATGGCAGGATTCTGTGTGATGGAAGCAAGACAGCACCGCTCTCAGCCGAGCAGCTTAGTCTGAGCTCATTCAAGATGCAGAAGGACAGTGAACAGAGAGCTCCCCCCCTTTCTTTGCCAGACACGCTCCCATTGTGCTGGCTTTGCTCTCCAGCCTCTCAGGGTGTGTGGACTGTGTCAGGGAGGAGAGCACTGCACCTGGGCTCTGCTGCCGAGCGCTGGGTGTTTTGCTGGCAAGGCTTTCTCTCTGACAGACTTTGCTGCCAAAGACAAATCCCTGCCCAAACAATTGCTTAGACTGCAATTCTTGTACAGCCCTGCCAACACTTCGCTTAGGGCTCTGCGGATGGTTCTGTTTTCTAGGGAGCATGAGGCTTGAGGCCAGGCCAAGGAGGATGATTGCTGCCTGTGTCACCCTTGTGTTTGAGCAGGGCCCTGTGCTCCTTGACAGACGTCCGGAGTTGCCTAGTTCGGGATGGCTCAGAGTGGCAGTGAGGGTTTGTGAACAACACCAACTGTGTCTCCTCATTTGGTTTCCACCGAAAGGCTGGGTTAGATGGCAGTGAAAGTGTGTCTGGTCCAGGGCAGAGGGCATAAACCCTTTCTTATGTTCTGGATCCTGGCCTTCATCTGAGGTGGGTGCATTCACCTGACACTTCTCAGGGTAAGCCAGTACCTGTGTCACTGGCACGATTCATGTGTGGTCAGTCCTGAGAATCAACTAGATTGGTCTTGCTCCTACCACATTCACCTATTCCACCGGAAGAAGAGTTTTCCACTGCTATGAGAGGACGTGGAGTGAAAACCAAGCATCCATCTGGGCTGCTCAGGGCAACAGCCCTCACGCTGAGAGGGCTGGTCCTGCCCTACCTGGGCAGCAGACGGTGACAGCTTTTTGCCTCGTTGGCTCTCCTCCTCTGGGTTTCCTGGGCAATGCGACTCCCTGTGTGCCACAGGCTGGACATGCTCAACTTCGCTGCCCTGGCAGCCTGCCAAAGGCACTCACATCTCCTCTGCTTTCAGTGGAGAAGCTTTATTTCACACAGGTTGGGGGGCTGGTTGGTGTCTGTCCCACCTGCTTGGGTAAGTGCAATTGGGCGGGGATCCCTGGGCTTTGGGAAGGACGGGCTGTTACCCACAGCTGGGGTGCTGATCTGGGGAAATGGGCTCTGACATGGCAAGCAGGTGGTGTGGTGAGCCCAGCCCAGGGGAGCTGGGGGGGAGCTGTGTGCTTAAGTGAAGGGGCACCTCCTGCACTCCAGGAGCACAGTCCTGCTGGGCTGAGGCTGAGCAGGGCAAGAGGAGGCTTATGGAAAACAGCTCTCCAGAGGCCAAAGGATACCTGCTGGGGCTGTGAAGGTCCCTGTGTTCAAGGTGGGCAGGTGGCAACAGGGACCTGCAGCTATAGGGCAGCTTTGAGCAGGGATGAGGGAGCACCGGGATGGAGGGTGGAAATTAAAGGGCTTCCTTGGGCTGACCACGGGCTTCGGCACTGCAAACCCAACCCAAACAAACAGGTGAGAATAAGAAAAGAGCTTGTATGTGGGAAAGGAAGCAGAAATTGAGCCTGTGCCTTAAAATGGGAGTGAGGGGAGAAATGTCTTCTACTTGAGAAGGCACTGAAGAGCTTTTTGTAGCACACTGTAGGATGAGATATGACAAGCTGATGCTTCCCGTGTGATCTGGTTATTTAATGCAATGTGCAGTCCTTGGAAGTGTTAGTGCTTAACTATTACTGTTAAAACATTAAAAAGCTAAACTATAAATAGCTTCTGCTCTTCAGCAGCTCCCAAGCTATGCTTCTGGGCTCTTTCTGTATTGATGTGTATGCACAGTGATGTGTGTGTGTATACATGTATTTAAAGGCAAGCAGCAGACAACAGAGTTTCATGAAACGCTCATACTGAGTGTCTGAAATGCTACCACTACTAGTGGGGAAAAAAGTAGTGTGCCCTCATGAATATACCCCTGCTGGGGAAAGGCAAAACTTTCTTGAGGGCTGAACTAGGGAGGAAACAAAATAATGACTCAAGTTCTTGGGGGAAGGGAAAGAAAAGAGGAGTCAAAAAAAAAAAAAAAAAAGAAAGGCAGATATATGCCTGAAAGAAAGACCAGAAACTAAATACCTAATTATACCCTGCAGTAAGCTGTCAGAAACTGGCAGCAGTGGGAGGGAAGGAGGCAAAGCTGATCTCAGTGAGTTTGAGCATAATCTGCTCTAACCATACTTAAAATGCCTTTTGTGTGGGAATGGAAGGTTCTGGGATTCTCTGACACATGCTTTGTACTGCACTTATCTAATCCATTCAAATGGTCAGGGCTGAAGTTACAGACAAGTGTAAAAGAGTCTCACCTGGCCAGCACCAGAATTCAACGATGCCTCAGCTTCTGAATGCAGTCTTTGTAACTGAACTGCTGATCCAGTATTATAGTTCAGGGAATACAGATACTCTTCAAACGGATATACATGAGTAGCAGTCTATTGCTTGTAATTACATTTCGGTTCAAAGAGTTTTTCATGCCAGCATAAAATGCCAAGACACTTCTTGCCATGCTTGTAGCAGGGCAGGGGTTTGGAGAGGTGGATCTGGGGTTTGATCTTGTTATCTTGTACCTCCTCAGTCTTAGCATGCAGCGTGTATTGAACTTACCCTGAGGAGAAAGTTCTTAGCAGTTGAATTGACTAAAGGGAAAAGTGGGTTTCTTATACTGAGTTAAGAGACAAGTGTTTTCTTGACGGAAGTTTGGTTCCTTGAGAAAGTGTAGCTGCCTTGCTGGTGTGGGGTTTTAAACTGTTGCAGACTGCATCTATAAAGGTCTTAAAGTTCATAGTTTTCATCAAATTGTCTGTGAGAGTAAAAAAACATAAAGACTTGTGCTTTTATAATTGGGATTTGGAAGATTCAGTAATGGAAGGGTTTGGGCAGGCCCTCAAAGGCAACACAGTTACCACGGCGAGCAGGTCACTGCACAGCTTGTGTTCCAAGGCCCACCAGTATCCAGACACTAAGCATTTCCCAGGGGCTGCCCTGGCAGGCACTGCTCACAGCATTCTCCTGGGAACAAACTCCAACTCAAATAGGGCTCCCCATCCCTTTGTTCAAGTTGGTCCTTCTTCGGTGTTTCACAGTGATGGTGTTTAACTCTGCACCTCTGGTTGGTTAAGGATTTCTGTGGGACTCTACCTTCCAGCTAAGGCTGCCTCCAAGGGACACCTTAATCCCAGGCTGCCCTTTTCCTTTGACACCAGTGTAGTGATTAAAACATTCATCTGACAGGATCAGGTTGTGATCTCCTTCTGCTTAACTAAATCTTGATATGACCTATCTTGGGTGTGTGCTCCCTCTACCAGAGCACTTGGTAAAAGGAGGATGCTGGTTAACAGTTTTTATTATTACAGGTCAGGGCCAGAGGTCACTTCTCCAGGACGTAGAATATAATTCTATTCCTCTCTCTGCTAAGAATGGGAATCCTTGCCCAGTCTGTCCAAAACTGCTTTACTGATTGTTGCTCTCAACATCAAGATCTCAGGACTCTGCATCATGTTTGTTTTGCTGTCTAATGTGACTCCTGTGAGCTGTGAACTTTGTAGACGGAAAACTTTCTGATGGAATATGCTGTAAGAACAATGCAAGTGAACTGGCTGTTTCTAGATCATTAAAAATGACACTTTCCACCCGCAATCTTTAATTTTCCATTTGCTGAAGTCCGTGGACGCTTTTGGCTTTGCCAGTTAATACATGTCTCCCTAATTCCTCACTTTTTTTAAAAGGTGCCAAAGCACAGCTCTTGTCAAACAAGTTGTGTTTCTTCGACGATCACAAAGGATTTAACATTGAGTCAAGTAAGCCTCCAGTGATAAGGATGGCTTTCCCTAAATCCTTAGGCGTGTTGTTCATCTGCAACAGCAGATTAGGTTGGTAGCATCAAGCTTGTGGCTTCCCCACGCAGTAGACATAATCATTACAAACAACTACTTAGGTCAGGTCACAGCTAAATGCCTGCCCTGAAAGTATCTCACATATAGGTGGCATCCCAAAAGTCGTCTTGACTGTGAGCAGTCAGAACACAGCTTGTGATGTGTCCTTTCCCCACCTCTACGGAGTAGGCTGCACACATCTCGCCTGACTACGGCAGATGTAGAGTTCACAGGAAATTACAGTTTGTCTCAGTCAAAAGAACTGCTGGAGAGGTATCTTTCAGGGTAGTCCCCTCAGGAAAATCTGGTAACAGCTTGATGAACAGACAAAAAAACCCCAGCATTTGCCCTAATAATCTTCTAGGGCAAGGATGTGAAAGAGACCGGGATAATAATCATTAAATGTACACACAGCAAGTTAAAATTTATTTCAAAGAAAACATCTTTTATTATTTTATATATGTGCTAGATCAAAGTAGCAACTCTGGAACTGCACTGAAATTAACATGAAATCTAAAATAATCACAGCTTCTGATTTCTCTGAATGATATGTAATCGCTCTGCTACAGCGCACAGGACACAATCTGAAACATTACCCGTTTATTAAAGGGAGGATTCCAGGGCCAGGATTAAGATTGGAA
Organism: Oxyruncus cristatus; assembly: GCA_013399855.1. Lineage (NCBI taxonomy): Eukaryota > Metazoa > Chordata > Aves > Passeriformes > Cotingidae > Oxyruncus > Oxyruncus cristatus. Next base: position 21,205 of record VXAY01002313.1, read on the forward strand.
GAAAGGGGACAGTTAGTGTTACATGACTCCCTGAATGCCATGTCAGTAGTTGCATTTGTCCTGTGGAATAAAGGAATTGGCTTCTCTGGCCACAACGTTATTGCATGACATGCAAGCTCTCTAGTTGAGATCCAAAACAAGGCCTATCCCTTGGTTCCTTCCTGCTGTTCTCAGCTGCATACTCCCCTTAGGCTTGACTAAAACCTGTTCATCTTTGGAAGATGGAGTTGTTATGATCAGGTCTTCACCCTGTTTGTTGTACAGGGCAGTGCACCACATAAATATTAAGGTATTGGATCAGAAGTCCCCTCTCCAGCTTGGTCCCCTAATCTGTGCAGAAGTGCAGTATGCTTGCTCCAAAGAGAGAAATACGGCCTCAGAAATACCACTTCTGTGCAACACATGAGATGAAGGAAGAGTTTTGTTCCAGCCACACTCAAAGCTAATTCCAGGAAGCTGTAGTTCCAAGGAAAAAAGGATTTCACTGAATTCTAGCAGTAACAGATGCCCATAAATGAACTGCAGATAAGCTAGATGCCTGCACAGCACTCTAGCACAAAACTCGTGGAACAGAAGAGACCTGGCAAACACTTTCATTAATAGAGACCTTCCAGAATCAAGTCAGTGTCTGATAGCAGCTGGAGAAGCCAGATTTCTTACTCCATCCCCTGGGTCCATGCAATTCCTAGGCAGGGACTTGGACAAAGTGCACTGTTTCAAGGAGCTGAGAAAGGGAAGAGGGGAAAGGTCTTCGTGTTGCTCGGACCAAGCGTTTGGCTAATTAGTGCACAGAGCAACAAGCTTAAAGTCTTTTATGAAACCGTATTTGGTACAAATTGGGGAAAGGGTACAAGATTTTTCTAGATTCCCTCTCCTCCCTTCTGTCCAATTTCAACTCGCAAGCAAAGCATTTCTTAAATTCCTTATCACTGAAGTTCCTCCTACGCATTTTTAAGACTCCCAGAAGACTGTTTCAACACTAACATGGTGAAAAAAACAAATCCAGAGCTAAAGGCAGATTTGGAATCTGAAGCAGATTCACATCAGTCAGCTCACCTCCACTGCTGTTCCAAAGACGGAGATGTCTGGCTCACTCTCTGTGCAAATGCAAACCTCTTCCTATCTTGAAAGAGGTGCTACCTCCCTCCTCTTGCTACCTACCTCGCTTCTGGCTGGGATGTGCCATGCATGCTGATAGGAAATTACTGCTTGGGATTCCTCACCCCCTGAGGGAAGGCTGGTTCAGCAGCACCTGGTCTCTCAGTAACCAGCACCACAGTTTTTACAAGGAACAAGACAGAGCTCTGCCGGAGGTTGCTGCACACACAGGTGGACAGAGCTCAGTATTTGTGCAGGTAAGTGCCTACCACACTCAGGGTGTGGCTCACATTTACTGCCAGCAACCAGCCCAATGAGGTCTATGAAATCATGGCCTAGAGGACCGTTCCCAATTAATCCTATGGAAGTTACCACCCAAGTCAGCAAATACTGCAAGCGAAGAGAGCATTAGCATTCCTCGTTCTGCACTGGATGGCACCTCTGAAAAGCAAGGCTGAGGAACACTGGAGCTAGTTTATGAATAAATGTGTTTTGGACCTCCAGTTCCAGGCCTTGCACTCCAGGCCTACAGCACAACTGTGACTGTGGAGATGCACTGAAAGCTAAAAAGACCTTCCCTGTCTTGTATGTGAAGTCCTTCCCTGTGCTTACTCTTCTGGATACAGGAGACGAGCCCTTGTCTTGTGCAACTGGATGAAATGGTAATTTTTCTCTCCACTGAAAGGAATAGGATTCTAATCTGTGTTTTTCACATTACAGCTGCTTTTAGAAGTAGCCAAGTGATTCTTGTCCTGACGAGACAAAGGAGGACAACCCCAAGCAGTGCTAAGAGAGGAAGAAACTTCCCACTATGGATTTCACAGGAGGAAAATACATGCAAAGAGAGATTTTTCTGCTCCACTCATAAAGTAAGGGATAGAGAAAGGAGCCACAGAGAAGGACTTCTTTTGCCTGGGTCACTGACAGAGCATCTAGTCCCCTTCAAGGTGTGGAGTCTGGCACAACAAAAGAACAGACCTTCTTGGAATATACGTAAGTATTGAGAGGACGGAGAGCTGCTGAAGCAGAACTTCAGTGCACATGGATGCTGAGACTTGAATTAAGAACTCAAACTTCTGTGCAGAACATTTGGTTTGTACCCTGTGTATGGAGCTGCCTGGTAAAGCAGGAGGGAGGGAAGAAGAGGCAGAGCAGATCTATTTCTGATCTTTCAGTGTTGTGTGAGATGAGTAGAACTAGGAACACCAACTCAGTTGTGCTGGCTCCAAGGCTTTTCACCATATGCACAGACTGGTATGTGCTCCTAAAATCACAATGCTCCTCTAGAATTAAGATACTCTTTGCTGGGCCAGTCTTTCACATGAGTTTCTCATGCAATCCTTGCTCATCTTCTTTGCAATGTCTACAGAGACACAAGTCTTGATCTTTCTCTGGACAGCCTGAGCTAAGAGAACAGAGGCAATAGAAGGTGGATGTTGTTAGGGACATGGAAATGTTCCTGGACAGGCAAGTTCCAGCTGCTAATTCATGTTAAGGGGACTCTACCTGCATGTTAAAGGAAGAGGAGGGAACAGAGGTCAGACCGTATGGGGTATCCCTGAGCTGCAAAGCACATGAGAGGAAGAAAAGACGTGAAATACAGAGAGACATTTGTATTCTTAAAGATGAAGACTGGGGATTTGGGACTCTGGTACCATCCTGGCTTGATCTCCTCTTTAAATCCTTTCATGTAAGGAAGGAGAAAGGTGGACTGTGACTCTGTTTGACCTTTGTTCCAAAGAAGGGCTCCTCCTAGAAGCTGTGCCAGCTGGAGCAGGCGGGTGTTCATTGCAACAGTTGGGATCAGGGTGAGTGCCAAAAGAGCCTCTTGCTGCAGCACTGAGTCCTCAGCAAAGATAACTTTGGAAATTCGGACTCTGTGGTAGTTTCTCTGCTGCTGAGAGCAGGCTGCTGGCTCCCTAGTGGGATGTGAAAAGGTAGGAGTGTTCACAGAATGCTAAATAGGCAGAAGGGAACAATATAACTTTCACCTCAGCCCTGCAGCAAATTGCTCTGGCTACTGCAGCTTCCTTTGAGGGGCCTTGCCTCTCCATAGCTGCCAGAGGACTGCAAAACAGGACTTTGTTTCAGACTGACAGTGATGCAGTGGCAAATCCCCGAGCAAACAGAATTTGTTAAAGTCCATAGGCACTTACTCTTTACAAGGAGAGTGTTAAGACTTAAAGCCTTCTCTTGGCACAGTGCCACCCCAGCACAGCTTCTGGTGTGCTCGTGTCACAGACTGGACAAACAGCACATGGTAGGAATGGTACGTTGGCTGATGGTGGCTCCTTGCAGGGGGAAGAGCTTCATCCTCAAACACGTTCGAGAGGAGGAGGGTGGGCTTGCCTGATCTTCGCACACAAAGGGTGGAAAAGAAAGAACTCTGATAGCTGAACAAAACTGGGATTGCTGGGACAAGCCTTCTCCCTATACCCTGTTTCCATTATGGCTCAATTATTGATGGCAGCAATGTACCGTCACAGTCAAAAGGATTGCAGATGAGTATCAATAAAAGTAAGGAGCTTTTAGTGCTTTAGTTTTCTTTCATGTTGTCTAGATTAGAAGATCACTCCAGGTCTCTCCCCATTCTTCCCCTCTTCCCTTTCCAGTACGTAAAATCCCTTACAACAGATCTTTGGGCACACCCGTCTCGGCCCCTAGCTCCAGTTCTCCTTCTTGAAAGCAAGTTGCACAGCGTCATTCACATCCTCCACTACGTAAGACGCCTCCACCAGGCTGGGATCAAAGCACAAGTCCCGATGTCCATGGAACACCTGCTCTGTTTTCCTGGGAACACCGTCGTCGCGGCGGTAGACCCCAGTGCAGACCAGAATCGAATCGCAGCTCTCCACTGAACTGTTGCAGTCCCTCCTCAGGTCAAGGTAATCCTCAGTTTGGGGACTGGCTGCCTGTGGGTTCCTCTTCACCCCAGCCCGGACCTGGTTCTGCTGAGCTGACTTGAGGTAGTTGTTGTAGAGGTTTGCCCCATAGACGTCAGACATTGGGTTGTCCCTGGGTAAGGTCACAGTGCGGAACAGGAATGAGAAACTACCCCACACATCTCCCTCTGGCTCTGGCACATTGGGATTAAGAAAGCACTGAAGGAGGGAGGGGTGTGAGATATTCACTAAGAGCAAGAGAAGCACCCAGACTGGGCTAGTGAATCCACCTCCCAGTGTGTCCTGTTCAGGCCACCTGCTTCACAAACATCTTCCGAACGTGTCAGAAGCACCCACATCAGTTTCAGCCACTACTGTGTTGTATTCCCTACGTTCCCAAAGTGTTTGGCCTAACTGGGTGCATGGTGCTACATCTGGGTCTGTTAACTTTGTCTTCAGTCACCACTCTACACACACTCTGCATCCTACAGCAAACAGCTTTCCTAGGCTGACAGGGCCCTTCAAAATACTGAAAGTGTAGGATGCGAAAAGCTGGCAAGCCTCTGTTCCAGGACGTGAGGCTTCAGAGACACCATGGGGATTTTGGTATTAATTTTAGAAATAACCAGTTTAAAAGAAAAAAACAAAAACAACAACAACAAAAAACAAACAAACAAAAAACAACAACAAAAAAACCAAACAAACCAACCCCCCCCAAAACCAAAACCAAAACAAACAAAAACCCCAAACAAACAAAACACACAAAACCAAAAAAAAAAACAACCAAAAAAATAAACAACCAACCAACCAAAAAAACCAAACGTCAAATCCCAAAACACTAAAGAGAAGTCAGTGTGCAACTCCCTAAGGACAGCAGCAGGAAAAAGAGTCTCTTACCCAACTGCATAGAGGCGTCGGATGGGAGCCTTCCAGCCCCGTTTCTCTGCCTGCTCTCTGATCAAGTACTCGGCGTAGCGGTAGGTGACTGTGCTGGGTTTGCCAATCAGCGCCTCGTACTTCAGTTCCCTGCCTGTCACCTTCTTGTAGATGTCCTCCAAGCAGAGAAGGAAAATGCCATGGCCAAACCTGCTCCAGAAAGGAGGTCATCAGTGTCCCCAGTCACGCCCCTGAAGTACCAAGCACTCCTTGGTGAGGAGAACCATCTGCTGTAGCCAGGCTAGTGCCCCGTTTGGATGTGGTGTCCACCTACACACACACCTCTCCACAGGCAGTGGTCTGGCTTTTGCTTCTTGAAAGCTTTAGGCTTTGTTTCTAACGCAGCTTTCATGTCTCTGCTGCTAATTATGCCATACGATCAAACTTTTAAAACATTCAAATGGGTTGGTTTAAATGCACTTTAAAAAAATGCAGTAGGAAAAGATCATCTGCAGGAGAGGTGTATGAAATAGGCTAAAACAAGTATCACACATGCTTTTCACCTGGGCATCTTGGCTTCAGCCATCCACAGGAGATCCATGTTGCAGGCAAGGACAGGCAGATGGGGGTACGGTACATCTTGTGGCTCTGCCCCAGGGTTCCCGTTGCTCAAGAGTACATCAGTAATAAGCTGCAGGCTTGTCTCCCACCTCACTGGCTCACCAAACAGAATCACCCCTGGAAGATTTCAAGAGATGCTTGGAAACTCATGGCACCCAAGTAAAGGACGCACTACCAAAAGCCACCCACTAACAAAACCACTCCTGTGCTGGCATGCCCTGGTGAGTACAGCCACCACTGGAACACGGCCAGTGCCAGGGCTCCAGTCTGTGTATCACTGCATCATGGGCACCACTAGTCCCAGATATTGGAGCATGGCACACAGAAAAGTTGGCTTGGCTTTCTCCCATATTGCACTTCATACTACATGAGAGCAGCGAGGCTGCCTCCTGCCTGTATCCTCTGAGTATGCTGCCCGTGGATACCGACGAGCCAACAGCACGTCATCAGCTCCCATCCCAGCTGGCCTGCCTTGCTGTTAGTTCTGCTGGTTGTTCATATGTAAACAGAGGCTACTGCTTACCTTCTATAGTGGGGAAGCCAGTGGTTGGAGGAGGCTGCCAGAAAAAAACAGAAGGCTGGGTTAGTAATACAAAACCCAGTGCCGTCTCCAAAACAAAACTAATAATGCTTCCTTTGAACCTGCCAAAGCAGTTCCATAAAAAGGCAGGGCAAGGCCACCTGGAATCCTGAAGAAAGATTTCCCTCACTTCCTCCCCCTACCCCAGACAGGATTTCTGGGATGCAGACCTTGCACTCCTGTCTCAGAGCTGGAGATGTCAACCCAATCATCTTACCCCTCACTGCAAGGAACAGCAATGGAAGACGGGCATGGCATGAGAAACGTGAGGGGAAAGTCACTGTCCTTCCTGCAGGAGCCAAGGCTGTCAGAGCAGAGAGATGCTGGCTGCTCAGCATCAGTCCCAGGCTCTCACTAAGGGGAGTCACTGGCAGCCAGCTGCTCTGTGCCTTTGCAGCCTTTCTGCCCTGTCCAAACAGCCCCACTGCACCAGACCACCCCTTCTGCTCACACTTCAGGAAATTACCAGTTCTTTTGGCCTCCGGCTCTGATCCACCATGTCCAACAGGGGATATGCCTTCCTCAGAGCCTCTATGGTGACCACGTGCTTGAACCCCAGGCTATTTCAGAACATCAAGGAATGTTGTGGAGATTGTTGGGGGGTTTTTTAAGTTACTTGCAAAAGCATCTGTAGGATTAAGGAATATGAGTCCCAGTAACAGATCAGTTATTTAACATGGTAATGCATAACCTCATGGCTTTCAGTCACACTGTGCTTCAACCTATTGATAGCTCTAAGGGTTACAACAAAGGAAAACAGACTGGAGTGATTCAACAGCAGTCCCTGGAACTGGGCAAAGAGCAGAGACCACCACTCCCAAGATAGAACAGATGTGCTTTGGGACACCTTTACGCCAGGGTTCTGATATTGGTGCAGCACAGCGGGGTGGTGAGGCTTCTTGGTTGGAAGAAGGATCAGTGAAGCCTTGATTAGCTCAGCTGGTGCACAGAAAATGGTCTGTGCTGATAAAACCACATAAGCGAAGGATGAGCTGCATTTGCTTGCAGAACACCCTGCCCTTGGCTCATCTATCGGCCTCAGGGAAACATTTGTTTTGGTTTTGTAACAACTGTAGTTAAATGCTGAGCACAGAGTGTGTCCCTGTGTGTAGAGGCTGAGATGCTGTCAACACTGCAGGCAGTTCTTACCTCCTTGCAGACATGTCTGCCCTGCTGTCCCCACACCTCAGCCAGGCAATATCCATGTGGGATTGTCATTTAGACCACTTCCCTGCACGGGGATGCTCTAACTCTAATGATATTTCATAGAATCATGGAATGGTTTGGGTTGGAAGGGACTTTAAAGATCATCTAGTTCCAACGCCCCTGCCATGGGCAGGGACACCTTCCACTAGACCAGGCTGCCCAAAGCCCCATCATATTTGAGTTCCTTTAATTGCTGCCAGTTGCGGGTGATCTCTAATGGGCTTTGCCATGGAAGAACGGGAGGAGCACAACTTTATCTCAAAAGTGAGACGGGCACAAAGCTGATGAAGTCCTCATGGTGACATCCCACCAACAGGAACAGCAATCACAATTAGGAGAGGTAATCAGTGCGAGTTAATCAGTGTGACTACTTAAACACTGAATAAGGGCAGCAAGGAGGTGACCAAGATGGAGTTATTGCCTCCCCCAAGCTGCTACACGAGGATGCTTCTCCGTAAGGTAAGACCAACGACCTTTCTGTCTCCTCGTGGTTCTACGAGCTGAGCGAGTGCCGAGGCAGCGGCAGGGCGGGAGCAGCAGCGTTTAGCTGGGAAGCTGCAGCGGAACATGCAGAGCACCATGAAGCACACGGAGCAAAGGATACTTGTGGGCAATCTCCTCCACGGGCCCCTGCCCGGCCACCAGCATGCACTTCTGGTGGAACTGGCTGAAGAGCTGCAGGGGGCTGTGGGACAGGATCACCTGCTCCGGAGACACCTGCGGGAGGGCGGAGAGGATGGCTGGGAACCGCAGGTAAGATTTCGGCCCCCTCCTCCCTGCGGTCGGGTCGCACCGCTGCCACCTGCCCCTCCCCGAGGCCAGGCTAGGCACTCGGAGTGGTTCCCTCCCGGGGCAGTCGCGCTCCCTCCTCCCGGCGCTCCGCTCCAACGCCGGGAGCGCTCCCTCAGCCCCGTCACCTTTACCTGCATCCCCAGCGCCCGGGACAGCTCTTGGGCCTTGTCCGAGCGCAGGCAGTTCCCGGCGTTGGTCAGGAAGACGACGGGCACCCGGAGCCTCCCGCTGCCGTCCGCCAGCCTCTGGAAGGCGCGGCGGGCGGCGGGCACGGGCTGGCTGCCCCGCACCAGCACCCCGTCCACGTCGAACAGGAACCCGAAGGCCGGCGGCTGCAAGGCGAGCGGAGCGGACGGTCACACCGGGGAGCCCTTCCCTGCGCCGTCCCCCTCCCCGGCCCCCGGCCCCCGGCCCCGCTCACCCACCCGGGCGGCGGCGCAGACCCCGCGG
>VXAY01002313.1:36700-49236 GCA_013399855.1 Oxyruncus cristatus
TTTTTTTTTTTTATCTCTCTGCAACTAGTTCTCCTCCTGTTATTTTTGGTAATGCTAAGAAAGGGAATTCCCTTGTCCAAAGACTATTTATTGTGTAGTTGTTTTTTGCCAAAGAGCTGGAAATCACAGAGGTCCAAATGAGCACTGTGGACATCCAAGGTGTGAGACCAGTTCTCCACCAAGCTGAAAATCTGCCTGACAGGCTGGATAAGGACACATTTGCACTCTGAGTTAGGCAACAAAGGCTGGTGGTGGAACCCCCTGAAATCACAAGGTGTTTCCTATAAATGCAGAGGCCTGTGTTAACATGGCCTTGTGTAGGGGGACAGTTTTAATTAACCTGGATCTGGGAAGCCAGGATGTTTTTTCCTCAGATGAAACGTGTTTTGCCTTCCTTTTGACCAGAGGACAGGAAAAGATTTTGCAGTAAAAAAAGCTATTGGCAACTCATACACCTCTTTTTGGCTTTATGATCACTGTACAACCAGGCTTAAATGTTCTGGGAGCGAGTTCCATCAGCTTGTTTCCAGCCATGGAAGAGCCTGAAATAGCAGACATCAGACCTATGACTGGTTCTTCGACCTAGCAGTGCTATTTTGGCAGCAGGCCCGGGGTTAAACATAACAAGAGTCATTTTCAGTCCTTGCTCTCCTGAAGGTCAGTGGCCCAAATGGTTGGATGTTTGTCTTAGCTGTTTCCGGACAAGGTCTGCATTTTGTAATGATAAGGCGAAATTCAGAGATCCTCATGTTGGCAATCTCCTGCTAACCCTAATTGGAAAGAATATTTTTCCTGAATAAGGATGTCAGGATTTGGTCACTGGCAATTTTTAACTGTTTTGACTATTTTGAGTAGGGTGGTCTTTTGTGGTTGCTATAAAGGCTCACTGCTCCCTTTTACCTCCAGGCCATGACTTTCACAGAACAGCTCAGCTCATTCTCAGTTTTAAGCCCATTAAGCCTGGCTTATCAGAGTCGCCCATCACCAGGTAAGACTTGGAGGTTCATTCATCTGCTCAGGTCACATGGAAAAAGCAGTCTCCCTCTTAGCAATCATTCTGGCTTGCCAAATGCCTTCTGAGATGAGTCTTGTCCTTTCTAAAGCTCCCTTAAAAAGCTATCAGAGAGGTCAGCCACAAATTGGTCCCATTTTTTCTGCCAGACCTCTTTGGCCTTGGCTTTCTCAGCCGGTAGCATGGCACTGTATCTGCAAGGAAGAGAAAAGTCAGTATCAGACAGGAGACAAGGGGGCAGCTATTTCAAGATCAGGGCCAAAATGAAGAGGCAGGAAACAGCAACAGATTAACCCTTGCAGGACATGCCTGCGCCACTCAGAGTGACACGGTGTAAAGAGCCTGGAGCTCCTGCCAGCTGGGCTCACGCTGGGACAAGGCACATCACAGCCACATCAGCAGCCACTGCGTCCGGCACCATGAGGACAAACAGCTCAGTCTGCATTAGCTGGAAACTCGCTGGGCAGCAACCACTGACTAGTAAAGAAGAGACAGCACTGCTGCTGCTTTCAGATGTGCCCTGGGCTTGGTCCAAATTGGTAGGAAATCAGAGTATTTGCCGTCTCCCTGGCCATGCAGGGACTTGGGATTGCCTTGAGGATTGGCGCGGGGATTTGGCAAACAGGCAAGAGCTGAGGAATGTGCGCAAAGACCCTGCGCATCATATCCAAACTATTCTGGGACATTCAGAGCTACCCAGAGAAATAGAAAAAGTTGTTAAACACACTCAAAGTAAATGCTGGTAGGTTGTTTCCCTGTGTTTCCCAAGTGAGCCACGGCAAACACTGCAGCAAGTCAGTTTTTGGCAGAAATAGACAAGTGATACAAAGACATAAGATTTCTCCCATACTCAGAACCAGGTGCTGGAGGCAAGTTCACAAAGGATGGAAAAGGAAGAATAAACTGAGACACAGAGTTACAGAAAGGAAGAGCACACGCAGAGGAGCCTCTGGGGTCCCTGTGTCCTGCTTTTGGAGAAGACACATAGCAGAGATTTTGGATTAATGGAAGCCCAATTCATGTGGCAGAGGAGACTCTGGGGCCAAAACCCAAATACAGTGGGTTTCTGGGGAGCAAGCTGATAGTCTCCTTATGATTACTATAGCTAGATGAGAGAGGTGAGGAACTTACTTTATGGAGTTGAGTGCAAGTTGTTTTAGGGTCCTCAGGTCAGCATTCATCCCTCCGATGGCCATGAACACCTCGTAGAAGTCATAGGAGACTCCCTTTGCTCCAAAGATAGGGGGATCATCGGGGCTGATCACAATGGGGTGCCCTTCAGCCATGAGGTCAGCGGCGGGGTGACTCCGCAGGTCAGCAACCAGCAGCAGGACCTCGGTGGGAAGGGTGGACACAACACTGCGTCAGGTTATTGCTGTAGCCGTGTTCGGATACCCGGCACAGCTGCCTGTGTCAGCAGGGAGTCACCAGGGAGGGACAGCCTCCAGAGGCCTGTTCAGAGCACATTCTGCTCTGAACTGCTGCGGGAGGAACCAACTTGTCTCCTCAAGGAGATGAGTTCCCTAAATGAATTGCCTAAGTCAAGGCCAGTGGGGTGAACACTTTCTGCTTATCTATAACGATTTGACTGCGAGCATTTTAGGAACAGCCTTTTGGTTACGTGTTTGCCATGATGCTCAGGGCATCTGGAGCTGGTATGAGGGTTCTCTCCCTTAAGGCTCACACCAGTACATCTCTACCCCAGAGCAACCTTTCTGCTGCACCCAGAAGACAATTGGCACGATGTTAATGTGCAGCAGAAGAGTTCCTGCTGCTTATGAATTCTACAAAACCAAGAGACTCCCAGTTACAATCCCTGCTGCTCAGCCTCTGGCCGTCCTGGCTTTGAAGTATTTTCCATTATGTCTCTTTTGATACCTTCCTGGCTCTCTTTAGACATCTCCCTCATCTCCACTAGGAAGGACTGCCTGCCCAAGTTCCTTTGGGTAGGAATGTAAATGATTTTTTTTGCTGACTGGTATTACAAGCCTTATACATATTCACAGTGTGTGTCTACGTAGCAAACTGCAGTGTAATGTGGCACAAAGGAAACAGCCAGCCTGTGTGCATCAGAACCTGTAGCTGCCCCCCAACTCCCTACTGCTCCTCACTGCTTCAATGGTGAACCCCATTCCAGTGTCCCAGCCCTGAGAGCTAAGCTTTTAACAACATACCTGGTTGGAGATGGGACAGACTTCTACAGGAATATCCCTCTTCAGAGACAAACTTTTGGCTACTGGGTGTTTAATGAGAGCGAGTCCGTGGCCAATCCTGCTGGTATTCAGGAGCAGTGCATCCAGCACGTTGCTGTCTACAGAGGTGCCCTGCCAGTCTGAGCAGAGGCAGGCAAGAGTCACTGCAGTGCTGTGAGGAAGTATATCTTCTCAAGCTGCTAGATGATTTTGTTAATAGATGCCCCAGTTGCAAGGTAAGAGGGTTTCCACTTGCATTTTCAGTGAAACAGGGATTTAATTCTGCCCAGGATATTGCTCAGCATGGAGATATCCACTCATTTCACCAGGCTTTAGGTGTCCACAGTGCTGCTCTTACAGCTAAGCTAATCATGCTGGTCTCCACTCACTGTCAATGGAGAGAAGTAATAATTTGTGGGGAGTAGCCTGTGCAATAGGGTGAGATGTACTGTGCCTCAGAAGAGCTTGGTACTGCCCGTGGCTACAAAGGGGGCCCTGGGAAACTAGTTCAGAAGTAGACACCTTCTCTGTAGATGTCAACAAGCAACACACATAATGCACGAGTTGGACACAACTGCCATGCACGGTTGGGATAAATCCCACCCATCCTGACTGAATAATATATGGCCAATAGTAATGCATTGCCCCAGGAATGAAGGGTGCACAGGTTACTTCGATGAGTGTATTCAGTTAAGACTCAAGGCTGGCTCAGACACTCCTTCACCTTAAAATGTACAATAATGGCTCAGGATTTCTGCTGCCACTGTGAATGGGAGGTGAGTGCTGCTCCAAGAAGGAAAATGGCTACCAGCAATAACTCTTACAGCATTACTCCATGTCAAAGACACTAAGCAACGTGATAGCTGCAGTCAAAAGCAGGGAGCAGGTAAGGGAGTGGTCCCGTAGGAATGCTACAGGAACAGGCTGATATGGGGAGAAGCATAAGGAAAACTGATTATATACACATGTTTACACACACATCATGTTGATACATCCAGGCTCGCTGCTTCTGTGCTTTGCAAGGCTTCAGTCTTGCCTCTGCAAGCAATAACAGGCCTTGAGTCCTCATGCTTACCAGTCTCACCGGCATGGAAAAAGTACGGCAAGCTGGCCCCCATGGAATACGGGATGGTCAGGGCATCCTTCAGGTCCCATAAAGAATGACCTTCATCCTCATCACCAACCTAGAGAAAAAAAGAAAGGTATTTTTGAACACACTTGGGAAGATGGTGGGAATGACAGCTATATATCACTGAGATGCCAGCTGAACTGAAATTGCAATGCTGTGGGGTGGGGAGCTGATTCTTTCAGGGGATTTTGTCAATTACCCTGAACAAAATCCTTAGCTGGAGGATTTGCAACCCATTAACACTGATTTCAGTACAGCAGCAGAGGTTCTGCCTCTGGTATGCAACATATGCCATATTATATATGTAGATATATCACTGGGGGTTAATGTGAAGCCACAGAAGAAACACGGTTACCAGGTCGAAGCCTGCCAGGGTGTCTGGGAATTGGGCTCTGAGTGCCAGGGCAGTGATGATGGCTTCTTTAATCTGGGAAACATTCAGCATCCTAAAGAGCAAGAGAGAGAAAGCAGTGCAGAGGCTCACTCCCACGGGCCTGCCTTCTTTGGGCTTGACTTGTGAAATGGGGCCCCCAGGGGTATTTCCAAAATGCAAGTTGCTCCCGACTCTGACAACCAGCTTCAGGTCTCCAGAGTAACAGCAGCAGAAAATTGATATTATGAAAGGAAGCCCCTGAATGACCAGGAAATGCCTGGCTAGACCCTGCTGTCACTTGAGTTGAGGCATGCCTGTCTGACTCACTGGCTTCCACATCCACCAAGCAGGGAACACAACAGCGTGGAGAGAAAATGTTTAATTTTTTTTTTTTTTCCTCTCCACTATTTTGCTGGGAGGTGAGACACTAACTGCATTTCAAGAGAGTTTTAGATTTGGGGTTGTTCCAGCGCTATCAGACTTTAACATCTCGGCTCATTTTGCAGACACACTGTGTCCATACCCAAGCTGTCCAAAGCCAAGCCAGCTCTGAGCTGGAAACGGCACCGTGCCGAACTGGAGCGAGTAAGTGCTGCTGAGAGGTCTGCTCTGTTTGCTCAGAATCACCTCACATGACTTCATGGCATCTGGCTGACTTGGAGAGCAGCCTCGTGCCCGCCTGCGAGCAGCAGCACGAACATACCGTACAAAGGCTGCCGGGAGAGCCGCGTTTGCAGGGTCCCACGGGGGCCTTTGCAACACCAAGTGCCCTTACTCGGGCACTGCTGTCACTGCTTCGGTCCCTGCAGAGACCGGGAGTGTGTCCAGGCTCGGGAAGAGAGCGCGCGCGGCTTGGACACGCACACAGGCAGCCCTTCCCTCGCTCGTTCCCACACCCAGGGCTCACAGCCTCCCGTCCCCTGGCGCACACCGTGAGCTAGCCCTGCTCGCTTCGCACGTACGCAGACTTACATAGATGATTTCTCTCCCTCAGCCTTTTACGCATGCCAGGGAATGCCTCGGGAGTCAACACCCCGGGTCTGACAACGCACGTGGACATTGCTAACCAACTGTGGCACTTGCTTCTCCCGGCCTGGCCCCCTCTCTCCCAGCACAGCCAGCCACGCAGGGCCGCTCTTAGCCCTGCACAGCCCCTGTCTACCTGTGCGCTGTAAATATAACCTTGGCTCCAACAAAGTCAGGGTGCTCCTTCACAAACTGCCTGGTCACTTCCCGATAGGTTGCCACAGACCATGATTTATTGTGCTGGGTGCCATCCAGTTCATACACCTGCAGGATGAAAAGCACATCACAAGCAGTAGTTAGAAGAGGTGTTTTATTGGAAGGTGGGAGAAATGAACTGAAGAAAACCTTGGAAGAAACAATGCGTTACAGTCCTGGGAGCAGGGCGGGAAAAAAACCCCAGTTAAATCTGTGCAGAATATTATCTTCTTGAAGCCTTTACCAGCTGGCAAGAATCAAGGAATGGTTTTCCTCCCTCCTATGTGATACGAGAAACAAGTTTCTCCGCGTTCAGACACGGCAAGCAAGTGCCCTTGAGTACCCAGAGGAGACCATGACCTCTTCCTCACGTCTGTATCGAATGCTGGAGTGTTTTGTCCGTCCGTCTGGCGGCTCACACACTCTGTGCCCTGTGGTGGCAGTCAGTCAGCCAAGGCAGCCCCAAGGCACGCGAGGGACGAGTTCCATAAGCTACCAGCGGGGCTGGACTTCTGCTCCCCTTTGCCAGAGGTTTGCTCCCTGACCTTGAGAGGGTCGTTTAGTCTTCCCATGCTTTCTCTGGCTGCGAACTGGGAAGAATAATCCTTTTGGCACGCTCTGTTTCATCAGCTTACTCTGGGGATTCCGCACTGCCAAGGCTGTACTCAGGGCTTTTGCCCTGATTTCATCAGGGGTGTAGACCCTGAATGCCCCCAGTGATATTAACCCGCAAAAACCCTCCCTGGAGTTGCTCACTCAACAGTGGCTGAATCCGTCAGTTTTCTTCTCATCTTTCTCACCATTCTTTTCTCTTTCACCCTTTTCCTCCACCCCTCAGAGCTGCTCCCCTCCACCTTCTCACTTCTGCCTGGTGCTGCCCCTTGCTCAGCCTCCCTAAGCCCCCACACTGTACTGACCCCCTTGCAGGCACCAGCAGCCGAGGGGCAGCTGCAGATGCTCAGAGGGAACTCTTCCCCAGCTGCAGCCCATGGGAATGTGAGACTTTACACAGCTGAATCTGCAAACACAGCTGGGCTTGGGGGGCTTTTCCACAATGTTTGCTGTTTCGCACTTAATCCCAGCGTTCATTTACTTTACGTCAGGGGCCACTTCTGGCAGGCTTTGCTGCAAGGAGAGGTTTTGCAGTGTCAGTGCTGCTGTCCAAGCCTTGTAGAGGATCTCCAGCCACAGGAGTTTCTTGTTATTCCCGTCACACCCTGCTCACCTTGACTTAAATGGCGAAGTGTTTCCCTTCCCTCTCATTCCAGCTTCAGCCCGGTTGTCCCCTCCCTGCCTGTGCTGCCTTCCAGCCCAGGGTGGTTGCAGCTCCTGGCATCCCTCACTGTGGTACCTGGGCTGCAGGCAGCCTGCCTGTACCTCACAGCACACCGAGCTGCCGGGTGTGAGCAAGCCCCGGGGCTCCGGAGGCTCCCACGTCGGCAGCCAGCACTAGGAGCTGGATGGGAGGCAAATATTCCCTGCCAAGCCTCCCTTCAAAAGACTTTACAACTGTGTCTAAGGGCTGACGGTAAAGGCAGGGTATTTTCCAGTCAGGCCCACGCAGATTCTCTTGGCCCGGAAACATGTGTGACCTGGGGGGATGCCAGTGCTCGCGCTGTCTCACAGCACAGGAATTTTGACATCGCTGTTATTTTCTCTTTTGAGGTACCCTGAAGACAGATGGTGACTGAGTTCAGAGCAACTGCCTTATGACAACCCCCAGCAAAGTAAGATACATGTAAACTTTGTGGTCTTCTCCCCCTCCTTTTTTTTTTTGACCTTTTCAAAACACCCTTCTCAAATCAGACATGATCGAGTGGCAGCCTGAAGCCCTGACACCGAGCCCTGTCTTGCTGTGGGGCCAGCCCAAGCCTCAACAGGGCAGGGTCAGCAGCCCTGCTCCCCAGCTGTTGGGACAAAGCCAGATCAGCCTCCAAATTTGTCTCAGCACCTGCCTGTCTGCTGGTGGGGGTGGCTGTGGAGGCCTGCCCAGCAGCAGAGGTGGTTGCCAGGGCACAGACATTCATCTGCAGCTGGCTGGAGCCCCCCAGCCATTGCATGCAAGGGCAGGGATTTAAGGAAGCTGCTGGCAGGCACATTCCAGAGCTGAGCCACCAGCAGGGCATCAGCATGGCTACTGAATCCACTGGATGCCGTGGCACCAGCAGCAAGCTGATACCTGCACTCCCATGCACAACCCACCACCACCCTCTGGTCCTTCAGATGCTGCTGGATGAACCTGGCACAGAAGCTTCATTCCTGTTGTAAGGGACTGTTGAGAACATAGAGTTGGTGGTGTAGTGAGGAGCAGCAGCCCTGATTTGTTTGCTTTGGTAAGGCATTTTCCCCTCTGACAGAACTCCCAACCCCATGCTACCCCTCTTGGAGCTGGGCTGGAGGACTGTATGGGAAAGGTGTGCCTGCAGCATCGAAACTTTCACTGGGAAAGTGGGAACTGTTACACAGCCAAGGAACAGTGGTGTGGGCTGCTGGTGCTTGGGAAGGCATTAGGGCAGAGTGGGTTTGTAGGACGATCTGACCAGCTCTGGGTGACACCCAGGGAGAAGGGCCTAAACCATTACCAGCAGATTTTAGTATTAGAGGCAATGAAAGGAGCAGTTCATGCTTCAAATACATAGCCAAAATTTTAGGTTGTCTGCAAACTGTTCAAGACAGTGCTTTGCCAATCGATTGAGCCTATTCAGAGAAATCATTCTGAAATAAGCTGAGGATTTAAAATAACATAACCATTCCAGAATGAGTCTCTGTGCAAGACAGGAAGTTTTTCCAGAATAGCTGCCATGGAACAGGTGATTCTGGTGCAGACAAAGCTGAGATACATCTTCCCAATGAGCAAGATTTTGACACAGCTCCCAGTCGGATTGTACAATGCAGTTTTGTGCTGATGCCACATCTCCCTTAGCCATTAAGAACAAAGCATCTTTCACTTTCAAGCCCTTGCCTATGCAAATCTCCAACAAAGACCTTTGAATATGATCAAGGTTTTCCAGCATCCTTAGAAGGGCAGGTATGCAAACATCCAAAAACTAAATTCAAGATAGGGCTTGAGAAAAGTTATGGAGAAATAAGGATTTAAAAGAATACTAGAGAAGCCAAAAAATACGTACTGCAGGCAGGATAGCTCTTATCTCGACATACTGCACGTTATCTTCATAGAGCTCCAGCAGCCCCTGGTAGAAATAGGCCTTGAACACAGGTGCATAGCAGATAAGTCCAGAGGCAATGAGAAAGATTTCTTCAAATCTTTTCCAAATGAAAGCCTGAGAAGGGTAAGCCAGCTCAGGGGCATCCGTCACCAGGGTCAGGTTTCTCAGCAAGCTGTAGAGAAGGGAAAAGAGAAAGAACGAGGAGGACAAACAGGACAACTGGCTTTCAGCATGCAAAAAGCCACCAGCTGGCAGCTGAGTGTTGAGTACAGGAGGAAACAGATTCCTCCAGGATAGGTGTAACTTTTGTTATCAGAGACCAAGCTTTGTGCACATGACACCCTCCCACTCTCATGCTCTGGGGAGCAGCAGGGCAGCGGCTGGGCTGAAGGAGGCACGGGTTCCTTGGGCAGGACCAAGAGAAGGTGCAAAGCCCTTCCTGCCACAATAGGAGCCCAAAATCTTACTCAGAGCCTGTTGGTGCTGCAGTACAACAGGTGTAACAGCAACTGGTGCAACTAGAAAGCATTCAAGTCATTTTTTTGCCACCTGTATTTACTTGCTCTAATGGCTGGTACAGATGTCATACAAGACATGTTGAGCTATAAGCAGGGTAAGACTGAGTGTTCAAAACCTGCCCCTCCCTTTTTCAAGGGCAAAATCTTGAGGAGTAATAGAGTTACAAAAGCAAATATGGTGCTTCTATATCACAAGAATTGCACTCTGCTGCCCAGGGGTATCCTTAATCCAAAAGTAGGCAAGTACATTATTCCTGCAGACAATCTGTTCCCCCAGGCACCTTCAGTACATGTAAAATGGTATGACACTTGGCCCTCTGTTCAGCACCTAAAGGCAGACTGAATCTCCAGGAAATGCCATGTACTGGGCCACCACCAACATGCTTATTGAGCCCATAAGTTGTCCTGGTACCTTCGTATTGTCAAAATATGCCATCTAAAAAAAGCAGGGGGAAAATAGCTGAATCACAAATCATTTTCCCCCACCAGTGGACCAACCCTGACACTCTGCCTTCCAGCCTTGCTGATACCTTCTTCAGGGAAATAGCTGATAAGAAGGTCCTGCCTTTTCCTTAGTGGGATGGAAACTCCCACTATTTCCTCCATACACTCAGCTGGCATATAAGCTTCTTTCAGAAATCCAGAGAGACGGTGGGCAGTGTTATCAAGTAGAGTTTAAGAGAGCCAGTAATTGCAAGATTATCTAATTGTGGGTGACAGCTTGCATTTAGAGAGAGCATCTGTGCCACAACACCATTCCCTGACAAGCTGATAGTCCTCATCCCACCTGAAGCCTTGCCTCTGGCAACAGCTGGTGGCCACCTGAAGAGGAGTTCATAATAAATTTCTCAGGCCAGTGGGCAAAGTCTAAATTGCTTTGGCTGGAAAAATGGAAGTCATTGCAGCAAGCTGTAGAGCTATTTGCTTGCAGGAGGGTGGGCTCACCAGTCAGGCCAGGCCTGGAGCTTATCTCGTGTCAGGGGCTAAGCAGGTTCAGATAGAAATACCTTCAGCCATGCTTCAGCTTTCATCCCAGTATATTGTTTCCCCTCAATAACGGCTACTGATCTTTAATAATGTTCCGTGTTTGATGTCTTGGCCTCCGTCCTCGTGCAGTGTTCTGCTCTGTTATATGGGAGGTGTGGGTTTGATTTGTGGTCTTATTATCTTCATCCAGGACGCTTCTGTATTAGCACCACCCCCCACTACAGATGTAAAATGTGATCTGGTCCAAACTCATAAACTAAGACATCCTGGACAGAGATATGCCTTTGGAGTCCCTCCATCCTGCCCGTAAAACAGAGCCCGTTCCCCCAGGATTTGCCTGCTGTTTCACTCTCTGAGGATGCTCTTCCAGGGGCTGCAGTTTCATTTCTTCCTCACTCTGTTAATTTCTTTGCCAGGAACAATTTTAGAAGCAAAACTGTTCATAAAGAGACGCTCGTACTCTGTTAAGGATGAGATTTTAAATGCTCAACAGTCAGGAAAATTCAGAGTTAAGGTTTCCACAGCAACTTCGGCTCTGCCTTCCCATGCATTACAATAGGGGCTTTGGTGCCATTATCACAGGACACTGGGAAACTCCAGCTCCTGTTCAGTAATCCATGCAAGCAGAGGACACCGAGCTGGACCATGGAAGGGGCGGGCAGCGGGAGCACGCAGCAGTGGGAGACACCGCAGCGTCACCCTAGAAACCAGGAATGCAGGAGCCGGGAGCATCTTGGAGGCGCTGATCCAGCTGCCTGAGCTGCGGTGGAGGCCAGCCACCGGCAGAAAGGGTGTGCTGCCGCTCGTCAGGGAGGGGAGAGGAGGTTTCGTGTGGGAAGACTTGGGGAAAAGAGACTTTTCCACTTCCCTCCTGGCTGAAGGGCAGCTCCCCTGCAGCTCCGCACGCCAGCGGGGAGCACCTGCCCGGAGCCGAGAGCCGAGTGGGGCTGTTCCCACCAGCCCTGCAAGCACGGAGGGAAAAACCTCCCCGTGGATCAAAAGGCCGTGCAAGCCCGTTCTCGCCGCTCCGTGCAGCTTCGTTTCGGATAAGGATGGGTGGTTTGTCGGGCTCCCACCACTTTCTCCCCTTGTCCTGTGAGAACTCGGCTCCTCCAGCAACGAGAGGGCGCAGGGCTCCGCTCCCTGCCTTTAAATCTGGCTGTACAAACTTGTGGTTGTTTACTTAGCCTGTGCTCCTGGGCTAGAAACAGCAATAAATCCCCACACTACCCTGCTCCTAAAGGCACATAAATCAAACTGTACATTTCTTTATAATCCCCTTCCCTTTGAGACTGATTATTGATCCCTACAACTGTTGAAGATTTATTGCATAATAGTGATCCATCCCTGATAACTAGATAATCTCCATAGGGTTTGGGGGCTTTTGCCATCAGTAGCTCATGCAGATGAAGCAAAGCTTCATAAATACATCTTTTCCTCCTTTCCTGGAATGGGCCTTTGCCAGTGATCAGGTGCAGACTACAAATAGCCTTCCATGTCATGTCATATATGCACTGAACAATGCTATTGCAATGCATATGCCCAAAGGGGCACAGCTAAAATGACCAGCTATGGATTATTTATTTTCAACTGTGGGTTTGCTTTTTCTTTTCCTGTTTTTTTCCCCCCAGTTTTCCTTTCTTGTGCTATGTAATGCAAGAAGTGAACGGTTTTGTTGCCTTGTTTTTAAAGGGATTCTTTTTCCTGCTTCTTTTTCTATTCTCGCTGGGTAATTATGCCCCTCTCCTCACTGTAGTATCTAAATGTCTTCCAGTGGTGCATTAAATAGTGTGACTAACATCTGTCACATGTGGTTCATTCGCTTTCTCTTGCTCTCTCATCCCCTCTTCTTCTCCCCAAGGGGAGACTTGTAGAGGGAGTGGAGTTCTTTGTTTCTGTAGCGGATTTTTATTCTATCTTTTCTGCTCCCCCCCCCC